>JALXJV020000004.1:40406308-40499703 GCA_024633595.2 Lepomis macrochirus
TCACACTGCAAAATTTTTTCGTTGTGAATTTACAGTAAATAATTGGATAAATTTTGCATGACTTTCACAGTAAGGATTACAGCAATATACTGTGAAATATACTCACAGCAATTTACTGTAATTTTATATCTGTGATATTACAATGCATTGTTGTAAAAGCACAACTGTATACTGTAACTTCACAGCTTCAATGACAAAGGAATTACTGTGATATTACAGTGCATTACTGGGGAATTACAATCTTTTGCTGTACATCATTACAACAAGGCCCTGTACTTTTACAGTGTGTACTGTGAAAGTAATGTACAAGTTGACAATAATTTACTGTGAATTTACAATGTATACTGTGGAAGTCATGCTAAAATTGTCCAGTAACTTATTGTAAAAATAATGCAGATGAAGCTTCCATTTACTGTGAATTTACAATCATTGTACAATTAATCCCCTCCCCCCAACAAACAACTCTGAGGTAAATTCAATGTTAGCCCAATGGCATATTTATTAACAAATAAATATTTTTCAATGTACAGCAGATGCCAAGAGTTCAAGAAATTCAACTTTCTAGTCATAAAAGCCATCTTAAAATGCAGAAAATGCAGAGAAATTGTGCAAACTTGCAATTCAACTACCTGTTTCACAATTCTACTATTCAACTAGCTTTGTCACAACAACAGCAATGGACAGGATGGGAATAAGGCCTTCATGGCAAGATAAGAGAGCAAGGGAGAGAGGGATGAAGGAATGTCTTAAAGGGGTCAGACACTCCTCTCAGTCTCAAACATTATAATGAGTCCACACACAACAGCATTGTGTAAAAATCTTGTAGTGCAAAGTTGTCTTCAAAAATTACAAAAAAGAACAAGGCTACTCAAAACTGAGCCTGACAACTACCGCTGCAAAAAACTAAAAAATTATGATCCCCACTCAAAGTCAATAAGTTTCCACAAAAAGGGTGCTCACATGAGGGTTCATTGTTGTCCGCTTCTTGGTCTTTGAGTCTCTTTCAGGATTGATGCCCAGGAAGCACCTGTTAATAAGCAAAGATAGTTTCAGTTTTAAATAGACTTACAGTATGTATTGCAGACAGCATTTATCAAGGTGTGCTTTATGCTGTGCTTTTTCCCCACATCAAACCCTAATAGATTTATAATCCAAACTTGTTAGATCTTACAAGTGTCCAAAGTGTCACACTTAAATGCACAAGCCTCGAGCAGACATTTCAAGGGTGTGTCGGGTGGTAGAACTGATGTGCCAGGCAGTATAGGCAGCAGCCTGCAGGTAGGACCTATGCTGCCTGTACATATGAATTTGCAGTCCCGTGTGTTTTCTGTACCTCCGTGAGCAGTCAGGCACCCCACACTGGTAGTGATAATTGGGGGCATTGCTATGCAGCTTTGTGTGCTGAACATAGTTACACACATTCTCAGACACATGCTCACAACTAACGAATTTACAGTTGAACATTGTGGATGCATGTTAACTAGTCACCTACCTAATCTATTTCTCCTCACTCTTAGCCTGACACTGAACAGGATGATTAGCCTCGCCCTCTGGTGACCTGGAATTTAAAGAAAAGAAAAAGGAGAAATTACACAAAGGCAACCAATAATAAGAATTTCAGTTTGAATGCAGATTATGATCATTGATTTTTATTTAATTTTAGCATATGTCAAAAATAATAGTGGTATATCTATAGTGTTTTTTTCTGTAGCACTTTGAGATTGCTCACTCAATGTAAAGTGCATTTACAACTTTTACAGTTATTCATTCATATCAGGACAAGTGTGAACTCTAGTGTTAAAACCCTCCCATTGTCGACCACGACATGAGACTAACTTACTCCAGTTAGCTCAGTTATAACTAGGATGTCTGCTGGAAAAATATTTTTTCATGGACCGTTTACATTTACATTTAGTCATTTACCAGACGCTTTTATCCAAAGCAACTTACAATTGAGGACTAAAGTAAGTGAGTTATCGTGAAGAGGCAAGAACTACGCAAGATGTGCTCAAAATACAAATTTCAGGCATTGCTAAGAGTAGCAAAAACCAGAAAAGGAAGGATTTAAAGCAGAAGGAAGGGGATTTTTTTTTAAGGTTAAGTACTCAGTCTTCAGTTGTCTTTTGAAAGCTGTCATGGATTCTGCATTCCGGATGAGGGTGGAAAGATCATTCCACCAGCATGGAACCGTGAATGAGAAAGTTCTGGAGAGTGATTTTTTGTTGTTTGAATCACTAAGTTTGATTGCTATCTTTTTTTGACGGTGAATCACCGTTTGAATCACTAAGTTATTAAAGTTAAACAGCTAACAGTTTGCCCTGCTAATCTATGATAACCTTGACTACTTACAGAAATGTGCACACATAAATAGTAATGTTTGTCCCATCATTGGTTTTATAAACTTAAAACTACTACAAACACCAGATTTGTCTAAATGGGGATAGTGACATGAAAAATTGTAGAGAAACTCTCCTCATTAGTAACATTACTACTATTAGCAAATGCTGTGAGAGAACAATTCAACAATTCCGGGCACTTGCTAACAAAATGTGAACTGTGTCATGCGATAAACGTTTATTTGAAAGTAAATATTATTATCATATCAAAATAACATAGGAAAAATGTGTTGCTCATCTGTTGTTCAATCTCATCTCTTGAGATCAATTTGAGCTTCTCATATTCATATCATTCTGTGATCATTTGTTTCTGAGTTACTGCTCCTAAGGGTCCCTTAGGAGGAAGAAATAAGCTAAAAAGAGACAAGACACCAGTAAGACAAAGGAGGTTAAATTGAGAAAACCAATTGAGCAATACTTGAGAAGTGGGATAAACAGCGGAGATCTCATAATTGTATACCCCTGGTCTCAATTATGTCTTGGTTATTTGAAGGAGAATTAAAGAGAATAACATGAGATGAATCTGAGACTTTTATGAGACAAATCTGAGAATTATGAGCCTTAAAAGAGATCTTATTGTGTGTCCAACATCTCTTCCATCTCTTGATTATTTTTCTTTAATGTCTTACTGAAGCTATATATGAGAATGATATCTGAGGTATATTTGAGAAATACAAGAACAAATTGAGAATGCAATTTAAAGATGAATTATCTTTATTAACACTGCAGCAAGTGGAACGTGGGATACATGGAACAATGTTAGGCTCACACATTAAAAGTACGGTGGCCTGGAGGTGCAAACTAACATTAGAAATTCAAAAACACTTTTACAGAGCTTTTACAGGTCCACATAGGACAGGTTATAACAGTGGCCTACTCCTTGGAGCCTGCTCTAGCCCTACATTTGTTAACAAAGGCTTTCTTGAGCTTGGCCTCCTCAATTGGTTCCCAGTCCGGTAGAGTTGCACATCTCAGGACATAAGCTGTAAGACAAGAGCATTAAAATCTGTCATGAGTAATTTGACAAAAAAAAAATTACCACATAGACCATATACAACTGCACTTCAGGTTATAAGGGAATAACACCGTGAGACGTCCATTTCAGTTCAGAGAATTGCAAATCAGCAAGAAAGATTTTTTGGCCAATCATGAATATAAATAAAACAACTGTGTTATCCTTAAAGGTGCTATAAAGTGATACTGGATAAAACTTTATTTCTGGTTTTAAACTTCTATTCTGACAGTTTAGTCAGACAACTCTGAAATAAGAACAAATAATTTAGAAGCATTGCAAGCTGAAGCATAGCATCCTTGAGCATGGATGCAGCAGGTTTGGCATCAGGCTCTGACTCAGTAATTTGTTCCCTGAATGATCTACTTTGCAAGACATTACAGGGAATGAAGCAGAACCCCTGCAGGGGATCATGAAGACAGAGCTCAAAGGTGGATGCTGGGGAGGAGGTGGGTTTGCAAAACCTAATCAGTCCCTCCAGGATTTTGCGATCGCAACTATTAACGCAAATTCAAAAAATCCCTGTGAATTCAGTGCGATTTGCAATTTGGACCAATCACCGCAACGTTTCTGCAACTTTGACCAATCATTGCGGTCTCAAAGGGTGTTGTCATACGTCAGCAAACTCACTTCCTTGTTTTGTTCAGAAGACGCCGCAGACATGTATGTGTGTTACCAATGTCTCACATTTGCCTACAAAAATAACAGCAAAAGGCGGTGAAAAACAGTATCCAGGGGGCTATTGCACAAAAGTAGAATTTAACAAATCCAGGATAACTGAAAAAGCGAGGCTTGACCAAGTCTAGTATGTGCATCTTGGCTTGGTCACAACTTTAAATAGTAATAGTGCTTAACTGAACATCAATTATGCACCTATTGTATTTTAATACAGGCTGATAACAATAAGATAAAACTACTGCTGAGTGAACAGAAAACGCCCCAGGATTAATAAATCCTGGCTTTTAGCCTGGTCTGGAGCAGGCTAGCTGCACGGAATAAATCTCCATGGTAACTAAAGTGCCTCTGCTTTTGTGCAAACAAGTCAAGACTAAATTCATCCAGCTTAATCCCTTATCCTAGTTTTGTGCAATACCCCCCAGGTGTTCTTTACGAAAGCGGGGGTAAACTGTTTTGAAAGATGTGCAATATAGTTGTCAAACATAAACAGAAATCGACAATTAAAAAACACTTTGCCATGACTAAATATATGCGGAGAATTCATTAGTTGTCAGTTATAATCATCAAAATTAAAAGAAATACAACACTTGATATATATCAGTCTGTGTAGAATGAATGTATACATTATACATAAGTCTCACTTTTTGAATGGAATTACTGATATAAATTAAATTTTGATGATATTCTAATTATATGACTAGCACCATATCACAATAAAGGAAAGTGAAAAATACAAAAAGCATAATATGAGCACTTTAGGTAAAAATCTATCTACCTTTGCAGTTTTAACCTATAAAAAAATTGCAACTTTCATTACAACTTTTTAGAAAACCTGCCATAATATTAGGCATTTTAGCCCGCAACAATCACAAAAAAAAAAGCCCGCAAAATCCTGGAGGGCTAATGGGTGACAGCAGCAGCAAGATGTATGCAGCAGCAAGGCAGCAGAGCAGGAAGTAGCAACGGCAGCAGAAGCATAGCCAGGGATGAGAAGGTAGCTTGGGGAGGGGGTTTAAATAGCCCGCCCTATTTGGATGAGGAGGGCATGTGACTGATCAGCATGGGCGCAGCTTGATTTGTCTGCCAGATGTAGTTTCGCAGACTTTGCATCAATCATTGCTACACTGTCATGATTGGATATAATCATTCCCACTATCGTGGCCTAAAAACACACAGAGCCTAATTTTGAAAAAACTTACTTAGGATTCCGTTAACTTTTTTACGGTCAAGGACCTGCTTTCCTTCCTTTCCTGAGGGGTTGTTGCCAGGGCGACCAAAGGGCACTGCATTTTGACACTCCTCAACAGTGAAGAAATTATCAAAAAGTGCATGAAACAGACGCATGCAATTTAGTTTTGATGCGTGATTCATGGCAGCCAGGCGGAATGATGAGATGAATATGCCGCTCCCAGGAAACAGCTCCTGCTGGCCTGATGGTGAAGCTGGGCTGCCACAATTTCTCTCTCCAATTAAGTCGCAGAGAGTCTGAAGCTCTCTGACCTGGCCTGGATCTGAAAGGGAAAAATAGTACAAACAATACAGGAGTGAGAAAATACCAAGCTACCCTTTAAAATGGTTAAAGAGCTTTAAATGGCAGGCAAGTTTATTTTTGAACATAATTAAAACATGCCTAGATAACCTTGCATAGGCTACAACACCACAAGAAAAATAAATATTTAGAGAGAGACACTTTGGGATACGTCTGTGGGAGGTATATAGAATGAACACTTGAGGGATCATTAATAAAACCAAGGCTTGACAAACAAACCATAATAATAATAATAATAAAAAACTTAATTCTTGTCACAAGAAAACATTTCCTTTTCATTTTTTTTTCTTGTCATTTTTTGTCAAGCCTTGATTATATTGATTATGATGTATACCTGAGTATTCCTCTTTTCCACAGCTGATGGTTATTGCACTTATGGGACCAATAGATGCATATACAGTAGCTTGTTCGTGTGGTGTCATGTCTTTCTACATGGCCTGAAGAATGCCTATGTAAGGCCAAACATAGGCATGTTTTAATATTAAGTAGTAGGGCTGGGTAATAAATATCAATTTCTCGATATTAATCGATTCTCATTTTTACGAACTGATATCGATTCTTAAATCTCAAGAATCGATTAGTCATCCTGTTTCATTTGAATGAATGGAACATTTTAGCGTGGCTGCGCGCATCCAAAAAATAAAAAATAAAAAATTCGCAATAATCTTTGTCCTTTGTTACTATTGATATGAAACAAAGTCTCAATTTTCAAATTATGTCCATTTTCTTTAGAAATTCAAAAACACAAATAACGTTTTGTCGCTGTGGCGTGAGATCGCTCTGGCGCAGCTCAAGAGAAGCAGCAGCGCTGATCTCTCTTCCGGCTTAATAATACCAGTTACAGCACGAAATAAACATGAATGAGCATCTGAAAGTGTGTTAAAAGATAGAGTACAACTTATCGAAATCCGTATCATGTCACATTGATTCGCTCAATCAGCGTTTCAACCGTGGAAAGACGTCAGTTAGGCTAAACAGCTTGTAATCAATGTCATGTATCGTCATATTTACCTCAGAAAACCCACATAAACTCGTTAGTCAGCTAGAAAAAATAACTCTAGAGAGGAGCATTTTGCTAAATATATACACCATATTACAAATGCATTATAATCTTAATGTTCTTCAATATTTAATGCATATTTGAATAAATCTGGCAAGTTTTTATGACAGGCACCATTTAAATGTTTATATTTCATATAATCTTCTTATTATAAAAATAGTGTAATAGTGTAATTTAAGTGTTTGTATAGCTACAAAACTATAACTATTAGGCTAATGAAGCCTAAGTAGGCTACAACTAGACTCCCATAGTTTACAGCTTTAGTTAAGAGATTTGATTTCCTTGAGAAAATTTGCCATTTATTGTAACTGATATCCAAAATAATCAATATTGAATCGAAATTGAATCGAATTGTGAAATTTGTGTCAATACCCAGGCCTATTAAGTAGCCCACCATTAACTAGTGTATCCCCTACAAAGGCTTTACTTGGGTGACCCACCCAAGAAGATGAAACAACATACCTGCCAACCTAGAAGAAAATTTATGAGTCCTTTAATGCGGTGGGTGGGGCTGAATGGAGGTGTCTTATATTTTTGTCATTATTCTGAGAGCGCAAGACACACACAGACACATGCCTATCTTCATAATTCTATAAAAATAGTTTTGACCTCTAAAAGTTTTTTAATTTGACACAAATACTAAATTTAACTTGCACTGCAATGCAACAGTGAAAGTACAAAGTTTCAATCCTGCTCAACTCCATTTCTTTATTCATGACTGATTAATATTGTATTGCATAATCTGTGCTGGTCAATTAGTCTAAAATAAAATAGTCTAAAAAATAAAATCTAAAAAAAAAAAAAAATAGATATCAGTAAAAAACAAGAGAAAAAAAAACAAAAAAAACAACAGGTGTGTACAAGTTATTTATTTTAAATTGGCTACTTAATTGATTATTCCAATATTCCAATATAATAATATATGATATTAATCCAAATATGATATCATATGATATAATCATATCATATGATATAATCATATATCATATGATATATGATTATTCCCACAGGGAAAAGGGCTTATATTTGTGCTTTCTTTGCATTTGAACATTAGGCTACACAAAACAGGACACGCATTAGCTGAATAAACTTTAGCTAATCCAAATATATTTATAGAAAACAGTTAACAATGAATAGACAGGAGTCCTGTCACATGACCAATAATATGTTCGAAATTTGAATAAGACGAATCCGACATAATGAGGGCTGTTACCAGTAAAGCGTCCTTCGCTTAACGAATTGTAGAAACACGAATAGGCAAGACAAAAAGCTTTGACATTTAGACAAAGAAAACACAAGCAAGAACTTTGCCTGTCAATTTTTATTTTATAAATATCTTCTCTCTGTGTGCGCGAGTCTGTAGGTGCGTTCCATTCGACAGGGTCCCTACGCAGTGTTCACTGCTCCCTACTCCCTGAACACGGTATATCAGTTGAAGTGGACTTCACTGACTTCCTGTGAAGTGATGTATCGATGTTCCCTTATTCCCTATGCCGTTTGCAGTGGCCTTCGAACTGAACATGTTCGTTCCCTTCGAATTGGAATCTCACTTAAGATGGCGAAATACCCTGTGAAGTCCACTTCGCAGTCCACTTACGGTCGAATGGAACGCACCTTGCGTTTGTGAGAGAGCTCGCGCAGCACTGATACATGAGATCATACAACAGTCATTTGTAATCCACAAGGACGCCAACTAACTCTAGTTTTCATACAAATTAAATACGTAACATAAGTCGGTACTTTAGTTATTAACATAATAACGTAACACATGCAGGCTATGTTTCTCAACACAGAGAATGAAAAAAAATGCCGAGCTGTTTCTCCAGATTTGCGCTTTACGTTATCAGTCATCCACAAATAACAGCACTTTCATAATCACTAAGACATAGCGATTTCAATTTTATTTAGATTTATTGTTCAACATTACTTGAGCATTTTATAATTTGCATGGCTGAATGTCTTCCTCTTATCTGAGTTACCATGAATGAATTACGGAGTATTTTTTAAATAATCCTTGCGATCCCGTCCCATGTGATAACCAATCAATTTTAAATTAACTCAAATACAATATTTCAACTTTCCACATCCACCCCAGCCCGTTTACCTTCAGGAGAAGTACCGTGACTACTGCAGGCCTAACTGTCCTCGCTTATATCAGTCAGACCCTGGGCGCGTGCAAGTGGAAGCGGGATCGAGCGGGATTCTTTATTGGTGTCGATTTTCAGTCTCTTTTAATTATAGGACTTACACATCTGTCAATCATCTCCGCTTGCAATGTGGGGAATGAACCCAGCGCTATGATGGGTCGAACTACTACTCTTGCTGTTGAGGACTGCGCGTGCAAATAGGCGTCACCACGTTTTTGCGTAGTTTAGAGTGACAAATCGTACCAGCGTACTTTGAGGTCAAAATGCGTGCCCACTACGCAAAATGCGTACATGTTGGCAGGTATGAAACAAGAACTCAAAACTAATACTGCTGCACTTAATTTATATTAATATTGAGGAAAAAGGAGTGAAAATGGATTTTACTTAATTGTACCAGTTAGATTAATTTGATCACCTTTAGCCCATTTACGCACTTTCATTAAACAATCACAATAAAAATTAATATAATTAATTGTTGTGCTGTTAAATTATGTTCATACTATAATATATTATTGCTATAATTTAATTGTTAAGTGTTATTTCTATTTTGCTAACAATATCAAGGATTATGTGCAATAAATAAGCTTAGTTTATAAACCTTCCCATACCATTTATACTTTTTAACGCCACAACCCACTTTTCTGCCTTTTTTCTAGGATAGTTCAAACAGTATTAGTGATTGTTCAAGGCCCAATCACTAATATAGGTACAGAACCATTAAATCTCAAATGAATTAGGAATTAGAAATTACTTGCCTATTCTCGAGATGACTTCATCGATCCTTCTCTTTTCCTGTAGGATTCTTTCAAACAAAAAGGTGATGGACCAGAGGTGTTGAGGTCATACAGTGATGGGCTGGGTGTATGGCCTCTGTAGGGTGATGGACCAATGGTCCCCCCTTTGGCGGAGCTATAATAAAATTACATGGAACCAGAAATGAAATTTCTGTAAACACAAATTGCCAAGATGAGATTTGATCAATAACTACAAAGAACTGACTGGCATAGACATAAATGAAGGGTAGATGCTGCCTTGACAACTAGGGCTGTCTACTCTTTTAATGTACATGATGGCCAGTACCAATAATGAAAATAAATGTACTATGACCAAAATCTGCCATATTTATAATACAGGGTTTATGCAGGAATCATAGAGATGAATTTACTACCTTTTTACTACTTTTTTTACTACCTCCACAATATTTTTTACTACCAACACGACATGTATTCTATGTAACGTTACGATGTTCTCAATATAATTCATAATCCCACGTTTATAATGAACAACGCACTATGGTTATTGTGTAAAACTGTGTACGCAGAGGGGCGGGGTGACCAAAGCTCATTATCATTTAAAGGCATGTGCACTGAAACGGTGTGCTGAAAACAGCTGTTTTTGAGCTGGTAAAATGAGTGTTTTCTTAAAATACTAATGAAAATTTTTAATAAAAGTAAAAGTATATTACAAAGATTTCATTTAGACCCTAAAGATTCATATTAACTTATACAAAAATGGCATTATATGACCCCTTTAAACCTAGACCTTTAGTTATCCTAACCATTACGTTAGCTCTTAGCCCTAATAAGGTGAATAATAACCTTGGCACTTAAAAACAAATGACACTTAACAGCCATAAACATTAATAAAGATTAATAATAAAGTGTGTCACATCACACACACTTACTCACAAACACACATTCTCACACAGTGAAATTACTATCCCAAAACAGCAATTTATTTCATCACATCTCTAAATGTACTTCAAATATGGCACTGGTTTGCTCCCCAATTTTCAATTAGGGATGCATGATACCACTTTTTGCAGAACGAGACCGAGACCAGTACTTTTATTTTTGGTACTCGCCGATATCGATACTGTAACCGATCCCTGAATTTTCACTGCATTTGTAATTTTTAAATGTATTAGTGGATAAACCAAAAGTTATATCATATTAGTTGGCTTAATTTGTACATCAAATATATATTTCCTTCAGATATTTTCATGCTTAATTAATCCTGCTAAAAAGTATGCTTCTGTTTCTGTCACTGTTCATTCTATTGCTCTATCATATATGATCTATCATTTATTAGCACAGCACGTTTAGAGCCGCTCCAGAAGAGTCAGTGCTGAGGATTGGGTCAGTGGTAATGTTTAGACACCAGTGAAATACCAATTATTTAATCCAATTTTGATACTACAACAAAAACTACCAGCCCAATTAATGTGAATTTAAAACATTACTAAAAGTAAGCAGTCAGTAACAAAATAAGAACAAATAATCGAATTACAAAGCGGACAAATATATACAATAGAACAAATAAAAGCTAGAAATGAAATATTGTTTTTAGAGTTTTTTGCGGGTAGATTGGTACATACATTTGAATAAAGTAATCAAATGAGAAAAAAATTGCATATTCATTACTGTATAAATTAAATATAGATGAATATTATATATATTATATTATATATAGACTATTTAGTCAAGAGCAGTGAGTAATTTATTTGTCCTTGACAATTTGTATTTGATTAACATGAAAACACAGTAGCAGGTTTATTAAAGTGCTGCCCCTTTAAGACCGAACGCACGACCCCATTTGAGCATGGCTAACTTACGTTCACTTGAGATATAACCGACTTTTGTTTACTAGGATACTCGCCAAGACGGCCATTTTTACATAATTTTGTGTGAGTTTGTCCGTACAAAAATTTACTACCAAGTCAAATTGCGTTTCTTACCTTTTACTACCTTCCAAGGGCCGTAATTTTGGTAGATTCTATTTACTACCTTTTACTACCGTGCGGAAACCCTGTAATAATTTTATACTTTAAAAACATAAAACATTTCAATACTGGAAATAGCTGATCAACAAGATCACAATATGTTGTGACATGTGAGCTCATAAAAAGATGAACGTAAACGATTCTGATCATTAAGCAAAAATAATAGCAAATAATTTTCATCAGGGCCCACGAGTCACTCACATACTATTTACTGAAATACAGTAATGGGCTCTACACACAGCTCCACTACTTCCTGAATTTAAGGCAGCTCCTTTGTTTCCTGTCTTACATTATTGGACAAACTGATTAATCCACTTGTGTCTAACCATTGTGACTCAGACACACGTGGATTAATCAGTTTGTCCAATAATGTAAGGCAGGAAAAAAAAAGAGCAGCCTTAAATTCAGGAAGTAGTGGAGCTGTGCATAGAGCCTATTCTATTATCATAGATTGGATAACAAAGTTATCCTAATGCTTTTTTTTAATGGTTTTGAACTTTGCCAAATCTGATCGGATAATGATAAAAAGTGTTGAACTCATGGGCCCAGGCAATTATGTAATAATTATGACAAACCTACCCATAGGGTGGTGGTCCAGCTGTGTTGCGGCCTGTTGCATGTCCCCCGTCAGGTGATGGATTCAGCGATGGGATTTTCTCGCCATGCTCAGACAGTGGGCTCCTATCTATTATAATGGTGTCAGACCCTGACGTTATGTCTGATGGCTCATCGCCTTTTAAAATATTTAAAAAGGACTCCTGTGGAGTTGGGTGGCCTTTTGGCAGCTTAGCCTGATCTTCCCCTGAAATATATTCAACAGTGGCCTTATAAAATTTACCATCTGACCACTTTGCTAAAACAGGGTCTCCTGATCTAAGATCTTGCAGCTGCACAGGAGCCTCATCTCTTGCCAAAATTTCAGATCCTTTAAAGATTTTGCCGGTATAACCATCCTCCCATCTGACAAATGCAACAAACCCTGAGAGAGAGAGAGAGAGAGAGAGAGAGAGAGAGAGAGAGAGAGAGAGAGAGATGTTTAATTGTTTAATTTCTATTTCTATTTGGCCACAACAATTTAGACTGGTATTTTCAGACATTATTTGGACAATAATGTTATGATTATTACCCCCGTATGTAACAGAAACTATTACGTTAATACTTACCAGATTTCTCATTTGGGGGAGGGGAACTCAGCAGGTCCTTCATTTTGTGAGTGGGAACCCGTAGCCTCTTTTTTGCCAGCACTTTGTTTTTCTCCATCCTGTTAATGAAAAAAATACATTTTAGGCTAGATCATTAACGCTAAGTATAATATAAATAGACACTTTTTTAACCTAATTCACTTCATATCTTTGAGGCAAGAATGGTATCAAAATGAGCAAAAATCAAATCAAATTATTTTCCTCATTGATTGTTAGTTTTATAATCTATAAAACCAGCACCAAGATTAAAATAATATAAAGATCATGAACCATGATAGCATCCCTATTCTTGGGTGAGCTTTTGCAGAAAATCTGCTCACAACATACGGACTCGTGACACAATATTTATGAACTTGCAGATCTGAAATTTCAGAGATATTTAGCTAGTGTAGAGCAAAAATAGGGCGAGTGCAGTCAACTATAAATTTAAATTTAATTAAATCGTGACCTTTATTTTTTTAAATCAAAAGTCAAATCAAATCATGGTTTTCAAGAATTGCCACACCCTAGAATTTCACAGTCAAAGAAAATGAATAAAATAAATGAACAAATGAATAAATGAGTTGTTGGCAGCCACCACAGGTGGATCTTAATTAGCTAGGGTGGGTTCATGTTACGCTCGGGACTGGAGCGAATGGAACGAAATAGAATGGTATTGCATACTGGGTTTTGTGCGTTGCGGCCCGTTCTATAAGCTCCAGTCCCGAGCGTAAGTGAACCCACCCTAGCTAATTAAGATCTACCGGTCGCCGCTGCCACTAACTCAGCGTGTGACACCATCCTGTTTCTCCCAGTCCGGTCATTAATATGAGCTCAGCTTCCCCAATTAAGATCCACCGATCGCCAGTTCTCAAACTGTTTTCATTTCAAGGACCACCAGTTTGATATGCAACGTAGAACCTAACATTAGCCGTTAGCTAACGTTAACATTAGCTAACTTAGCCAACCATCCCATTTTGACGGGCTGAATACAGTTCGGAGTAGGGCTGAACGATACATCGAATTTTCATCATCATATGATATGAACTCCCGCGATGAACACATCGCAACAGACAGCCTGACACGATGAATAATGCCTGGTTCAGATTAACGTTACACGTTTTTGACTCCTAAAATATTCTCGTGTCTGGACAAGAAAGATGTCAGACTACACGTTGCTTTCCGACCAGTCATCGCGTCCCGTCCCGTCACACACACACACCCACTCGCACACACAGACACATACTCACTGTCCCTCTCTCTCGCTCGCTCGCTCGCACACAGACACACACACACACACACTGACTGTTGCACTCTCACTCACTCACTCACGTCTCGCTCACATATTCAACCCTTCGTGGAGGACCGTTAAAGAATTAAACATGCTATAGTCTTTCTGTCGTGAGCATCGCAGACGTCACGTTCTGGGCGGTAACCCGGATGCGCGGCCATATTGGAGGCACGTTGTAAACAACTGAACGGAGTACAATGGAGTATTATGCGCTTTGGATACTTTAAGTTAATGTAGCCATGTCTAAACAACAGAAAAGCTCATCAAAACGCGTCCAAGATGCAAAGGCATATAGGGAAGGACTTGAACCACAAGAAAAGGCGCAATATTTCAAGAAATTACGATTTATTGGCGGTACAGACCGAGTTAGCTCCCTCTTCTTGGATCCGTGATGATTCACGGATGATGGCGATTCTTCCTTCAGTTGCATATCCCGATATAGTCAACTACCTGGTTTTCTCGCCGATCCCATACATAGCATACAAAAAAAAAATTATACTCAAGTTACATACAAAATTGTGTTTACAGTTAGTGTATTGCACTATATTATAATGTGTAATTTATAGTAGTGTATAGTTTATAAGTGCTCTGATAAAAGTGTGTTTTTCCTTTAATAAATCTGTGTTCTGATGATAGTGATATGCAGTGTGTTGTCATCCAGAACAAAATAATAGCAATGTCTTAATGACTGTAAATTCATTACAATCATTACAATCATTTATAGATCATTTTAGGGTATATAGACAAGTCCAGACATACATTAATTTATATTTTTATTGGCAAAGTGCATATAAAAATATACTTTAGTCAAAATCAACTACTGATGGACACTTTGCACATCAAGAAATCAATTGACCATATTCCGCCCAGAATATCATATTTCTGGCGCACACAACCAATCACATGCTCTACATGAATCTTGACGTGGGCAATTTTCCTTGTGGTGTGATTTTCCACGAGTGAATGCTGGAATTTGTACATGAGCCATTCTACAACCTAAAGTGGCCTGAATATTAAAGCCACGGGCAGCAAGAACTAGATCACCAGGAAGTATGTTGTCTAAAAACCCACAGTTTTCAGTTATGTATTTGTCACTTGCTCTTCCTCCCCATGCATTTGAAATGTAGGAGACTGTGCCCTGGGTTTTAATACCAATCAAGAATTTAACTGTGTTATGGTGCTTGTAGGAAGACCATGTTTCTGCTCTGGCTATAAGGTTAGACGGACCTTCTATAAAAACCTCAAAACAGTCAATAATAACAAAATGTTTCCTGAATTGCATTGGCATGGTTTTTTGCAATTGATCTCTTTCTGGCCATATGATAAGTGGCTTCATGCGAATAAACATGACATCAGTGACTATCCTTGAAGCAGTGGCTATTGACACATTGAATGCATATGACAGGAAGGTTGTGGAAACATTAAGCCTAAGACGCATCAATGTCAGCATCAACTGCTTAAACTTATCAAGTGACTTCCTCACAGGGAGGTGGGCACTAAGGAATGTGAAGAGTACTAACAGTATCTGATATGTAGGTAGGCCAGTGAAAAATAAAACCTCTTCATCCTTATCAACAAAGGCACTTTGGTCATAGGAAGTGGACACATGTGCAACATCAGAGCTCAACTGAATGTTTTCAGTTCTAAGACTTTGAAGTTTAGTGGTCATAGCTTCAATGGCATTACCAGTCAATTCAGTTTGAGTCCCTGTGCAGCAAAAATTATCGCTGACATAATCACTTGTGGTGGGGTCATCATCAGTCTCAGCAGCAGCAGCAGCTTTAGCCTTCAGTCTCTGCTGGGTTCGGTTCATGCGACGCTTGTAGCGTGAGTTCCCTGTTTCTTTGGTTGACTGAGGTGAACCTCCTTGCTGACCTGTCAGTCCAACAGATGGCACCCAATCTGGGTCATCCTTTTTGGTAAAGGTCAGACTTTTTACCTGGAATACAGCACATTTTAGCTCTACATTTTAAGAACAATAAGAATAACATATTGAGTCATTAATGCCACATGCAGTAGCTTGATATGAATTATATTATGTCAATGTCAGCTTTATTTATATAGCCAATTTAAAATAGCCAGTGTCCTACCAAAGTGCTTTACAGTAAAATAAGCACGTAGTAAAAACAATAAAAGCAATAATTGTTTTTACTATTTACTTTTAACAATATTATTATCATCACAATAGAAAATGTTATGAGCTTCTGCAATCAACATTTCACAATACCTGACAAGAAATGTGCCGAACAAATTCGGGTGTCGTCCAGATTTTTCCCTCGTAGATCTTGGTTGAGCTTTGCCAACCACAAGTGCCTCCTTTCCTCTGATAATTTCTGGCATTCCTCTCCCTGGTTTTTAATAACTTTTGGAAGTCGATAATATTTCAAATGTTTTTCTCGATCTGTCCTATTGGTACAACCTGAAACACGGCAATAATTAACCATTCTCCTTGACGATATTCGGGATATACTTCAGTGCCTGTGCTTTGTTGTGATGCGGAGTGCCTCCAAGATGGCGACTTCCGGTCTGATGACGTATCGTGAAAACCCTCTATGACACACTACACGAGATAAAACTATCGAATCTTGCGTCCCGACGCCAGTTGTCGTTATTACGAATCTCCACGACACCCTACGTCAAACGGATCGTGCCAAAATCGCGCTAAAATCGTGCTAAAATCGTGTATTCTGAACCAGGCAGATAATAAACGTTTGACATATCACGCAAAGAACCTATTAAAGCACTAAGACATGGGAACAGTATAGTTAACAATCACATTTATTGCAAGTCATATCGTCATCGCAATATTAAACAATGTTATCGCACATAGCAGCTTTTCCTCATATCGTGCAGCCCTAGTTCGGAGTTTCTTTGTCAATTAACTTACTTGTTGGACAGACACCTAATTACCTAATCCCCACCTTCCATTATTATGATAATGTCAAAAGAATTTCATTCTTACCTCTTCGGCGTGGCAGGGGCAAAAGCCAACAGGTGCAGCCGCAGTGACCAACGGACTTCGCTCTCACCCCAGTGAAATTGGCGCCAAGACCCGCCCTCCAATCTTCTTCTTCTTCTATTTTTATCTGGCGATTGACAACTTGTTGTTGTATTACCGCCACCGCTGGACTGGAGTAAACCCACAGATTATATTTCCTTTATATTAAATTCTTTTTAAAAGCCCTGTATTGTTTAATGTTGGGTTTATACTGGATGCAACAGTGGGTCATGGTCAGGGTGTGTGGTGGCAAGATGAATTGCCTCTATTGTATTATCAGGGTGCTTGAATGAATTGAATTAAAACAGCATGTGCTCTATTATGTGTTACACACTCTTTTACTGCTCTATACAATAAAGCTTTGCTGTGAATTCTGTCAGCACAATGTCAACATTTAGAAAGTTCACGAAGGTGTCTTTTGAGCACATTATGGCTTATGTTATGATGGGTTACGTTTTGGAACTCAAAATTGTAATTAATGAATTGTATGGCTTGTGTCAGAAATCAACACATTTTGTACGTTGAACATTAGTAAACCATCTCAAATTATTTGCCTGAATTGACTTCTTTTCTTGAATTTTGCGCTGAGATAAACTGATATGATTGAGCTATAATATTAAATAATGTCTCATATTGAGACTAATTTGAGAGCTTGCACTACTCTATTTTTTTCTTTTTGCTGAAACACTAGAAAGAGACAACTGTAAGAGAATCTGAGAACTCAAATAGTGAGCAGTACGAGACATATTTCTCACTGAGATATAACTGAGATCAAATTGAGGCATATTTGATAGGTACGGTGTGGATGATAGAAGCTTCAGACAGAATTGTGCAAAATAACAATCCATGGCTGCAAAGGTGAAAACCCTCTTTTTCTTTCTCAGGAATTTGTTCAAATGTCAGCAGACTTAAGTATAAAACCAAGCAGACCAGATCAGGTGTGATGAGTCTTTAAACACTGCAGAATGAACTCAGTGGAGTTCTGTTTTCTCAAGTGGCTCCAGGTGATCACAGTTGAGGGAGGTGCAGGGCGACATCTGCTGGTCATTTTTTTGTAAATCCTTTTGGTTTGTGATCGATCTTAATAATATTGAGAACACTTTACTGTCCACAGTATTTACTAAAATAAGCCTTAATCTGTGAGGCTAAATAACAGAAACACCTTTGTTTTATTCATCACAAACAAGCTCCAAACTGATCATACAGTTGAATCGCCACCTCTCATGAACTGTTAATCTCTTAATCATAAAGGCGGATTTATTGCATTATGTAATTAGTTTTCGATAATAAACTGTGTATTAAAAAGTGTATATTTTGTGGAGACTTTGCATCGTCTTAAGGCAAAGAGGGAGAACCACAGCAGGAATAGAAATTCTTTGGTAGAACCTTAATTTTGAAGAGCAGCCTGAAGCACAGACACAACTGACTGAGAACACTGTCCAATCAGAAGCAGGGGGTTGATGAAGTCCCACCCACCAATGAAAGGAAATATTGAGTAATAAATTTGTTTTGTCAGTTAGAAAGGAAAACGAGACATTGTGCTGAATTTTGTTTTTTGATTTTGGTTAAAAAAAAAAAAAAAAAAATGAAAAATCAAGCTGAATGTTGAAAAAACGGAAAAACGACCCGTTTCTGTTTTTTTCCTTTGTTAATTATACCAAAAAAACAAACGGTTAAAACGTACCTTGGTCCGATTACAGCTACACATTCTAAATTGCTGCACCTATTACAGTTTTTGCCCGTTGCTTGAACACATTTTGCAAAACTTCGTTCATTGTGCCAAAACTCTACACACAAGTAAACATGACACAACACTGGAAAACATACCCTTCACATCTGTGTCAAATTGAAACTCTACTATCAAAACCTAACATTCCTTTGTCAAAATCTAACTCGGATGACAAAATGACACATACTTGGATCATTTGCATACACTTTCAGATCAGGTGGATCACACTAGTCTACTTTATATAAAACACTGCAGTCTTTGATTTTCACTGTTTATTCAGGAGGCACATTTTCAGACAACCAAAAAAGCAAATAGGCCTACTCAGTATTTTACATTGCAGCACTGTACATTACAGTAACATGAATTCAGATAAAGCAAAAAATATATATAAAATAATACAAAAAATACTGTACTGTAAACACAGAAAGTCATGGGCATATGTGGGCTCATAGATCCCATCGTCTGTTGCCGTCCTCCCCCAGAAGGTCTGCTAGTAATTCTAGAGAAATACAACTACAAATTGTCATCGGTTTGCTTCTTTTTTCTTACATTACTTTACTGTATAAATTGTATCATCCACTGTACTGAAACATCTCAATATACTGTAAGTAACGATGCATGGTGTGTTTCACAAAAACTACCACTTTGGCTGCAAAAGGAGCATTAGCACCCTGCAATACCCTGTACACATGATGTGGTAATGTGATATACTGTAGTACAGTGCTGTAAATACCATCTGAGTAGAGTAGAAGGTAGAGAGGTGAAGAAATACCTGTTTTCTAGTCGAATGTTCTTACATGCCACTGTGAAGCGGCTTAGATGTGGGTGGTCTCTCTACCCAGCTTCCCTCATAGTCAGGCCATGGTTGATGACATGGTCCACCAAAGCTCTTATATCATCAGAAATAGGCCTCTTAGACCTTGTCCTCCTCCTCCTTTTCCTCTTCCTCTTCCTCTTCCTCTGCCTCTTGCTTTCCCTCCATCCATACTATCAAGGTTCTTGAAATGACTAAACTGAGGGCTTTTTGTAGCTGGCTGATTGGTGTTCAGTTTTGCAAGTAAGTGCCTTCTGGTGTGTATTTGAGTGGTTGCAATTACCCGATGTGTTTTGTATTTTGGATACATGTGTTTTCCATATGGCACCCTGAGATTTCATTTTTGAACGAAGTGTCTTATATATGAAATAGAGTGTAGTATGCCGGACCAAGTGTGTTGCATAAAGGAGTAAGTGTGTTGCAGAATTGCAACTAGAGTGCAAAGCAGCGCTTTTGTTTAAGGAATGGGTACATGTGTTTGAGGTATTGTAACAGAAGCTTAAAGTTGTGTTACTTTAGTCTAAGCATGGGTCTATAGTGTTCAAGCAACGGGCAAAAACTGTAAAAAAAATGAACATGAATCCTGAATGATCCACAGTAAACCAACAGCACCATCTTCTGTTCGTTATTGTACTTTGTAGAGGAACGCTGGAAGGACTTCAGCTGACTCACTTTTCTTCAACTTCAGTTTTGTGCTTCATGGAAAGGTGGCTGTGTGGATCGAACTCAGTGCTGCAGCTGGCAGGCTTCCAACTTTTCAGAGCACATGGTGACACACAACTGTAAGGGAAAACTAAATTTTGTTTATTACATGTCTCACCAGAGAGGAGAATACGTTGGATGTTTGTTGAACAATCAGCAGTGGTTATCACAACGTCCTGCATACAGGCAGAAATTGAAGCTCTATAAACTTTTGGTGATTCCATCAAAGTGAAGCTACAGAGGACCCTCAGCAGTCCTTGGATTTACCTGACTGGGATGTTTTCAGGACTGTTACAGTCTGGATGGCTTCACAGAGGCTGTGACGTCCTACATCAGCTTCTGTGAGGACAGCTGTGTCCCAGCATCTATGACAAACCTCAGAGGAGATTTTACATATAGTCTTTGTCTCTTCCTGTACATCCCTACACAAATGACTGTACCAGCCCTTCACCCATCACCATATATTCTAATGAAATGTTCATACTTGAATTACACAAAGACAATAATTCATTACATCAAAACTCTCTGTCTCACTTCACACATTAGTGCATGGATAACTACCCGCAGCTGAACATGGACAAAACACAGGAAGTGATCATTAACACATCAAACACACCCCACACTGGACTGAACTGCCATACATGACAAACCACTTAAACAGGCGAGTAGCTTCAAATATCGTGGACTCCTTATAGACAGTATCCTCGGTATTGATCATTCTATCTGTAAATGGTCTCGGCACCTGTAAACTCCAAGCACTCTCTGTTGCCCCTCACATCCTGTTGTTGATTTGCAAAAGTATATTTCAACCCATCCTGCTGTACTGTTCCCCCTGCTTCTTTACTCTGTTAATTAGCTCCAACACAAACAAATTCATCTACCTTCCAACACCCAACCTCTCAGACAAATACCTAAAATCCATCACACGCCCAGCACTCACAACAGCAACTAACACTGATGAACCCTCAATCAAAGAGAATCTGCTTCAGCAGGAGCCTTTTCCCTCCTGCTATAAGAGATCTGAAGAAACTGCCTTGTTCACACTGCTGTGAGCAGGGATGTATGAATGCATATGGAATTACTTGCTTTTTATTGTTATGTTCTCTTATCATGTTTAATTGTTCTACACCAAAGGCATTAAAACTTATTCTGGTACTATATTCTCTAAGAACTACATCATATCATTGTATTTTACAGTGAATGTAGCTGGAAAAAAAGACATTGAACAAGGGAGTGTGTTACAGAATTTCAATAGTTTATTCATTCAATAATTAATCAATTGTTCAATAATTTTTATTCCTGTTGGCAGTCACAGTACATTCAATTTCTCATTTATAACAGTGTAGACAATTTACACAAAATATCACATCATATACAAAATCTAAACATATCTTTTATAAAACATTTAGACATCGTCTGCAGGTTTTTTACTTCATTTTAAATACAGTGCTCTATTTTGTAACGGCATAAAACTCACTGAGAAAGATGAAACATCTGTTAAAATACATATATATTATTTCTTTTTAATTATAGTATTTAAAATAGCTTCATTTACCACAACTAAACACACAATAATACTTCTGCCACTTAGGGAAGGAACGGGGAGGTTGGAAGTGGAACATTGACAGCTATACATCCCTCTAAAGCCCCAGCCGGTTTGCCCTGAATTTCTCTCCTTGTTGCCTCCACCTCTGCTTACACGCAGGTGAACAGAGGGTTGGGTCATCTCTACGTAATTCTTCCATCTGCTTCATTTACTTTGAGAGGTAGAAAAACTTTCAGCGGCCATTTAACTCTCACTGACATTCGTCTCATTATTCATAAACCCCCTTGACCTGCACATGTATCACTGTCAAATCAGTCTGGTGCTGGAGATCTTTAGGGGGCGACTGCTTGGCTTACGTGCACAAACCAGCAAGTCTCTGGTTACTGGTCAGCTTCTCTACCTCTGTGTTCCCTGAACAGTCTCAAGGTGTCATTCATTTGCTCTCTTACTTGATGATCTGTTCGGTTCTGTGGATCCATCAGAAGTGGATCCACAGAACCATCTAGAAGTGCTAAATCAAAGTGCTGCAGACTTGCAGTAGATTTCTTTAAGACATTGTGCCTCTCGTCCGAAAGGCTTCCTCAGCTCTGAGTGACTGGTTGGGTGTGCCAGGCATTTAACCTCTGTAGGGTCACAACATCTAGGCTGATCTAGGGTTTAACTGATCTCGCTCTCTGAAACAGAAAACCCTGAGTTTCCCTCATCTCAGGCTTGACATAACAGAATTTCTACTAATCCTGCATTCTGAAACAGGCCCTTGCCCATGATCTCCTTTGTGGTTGTGTGCGCACTGTCCGCAGCAATTAATGTGTATATACACGTGCGAGTTTGTCACGATGTCTTGCTTTTTTTCCTTTTGGGAGAATGTGGCATGCTTGGTGTGTTTTGTTTGTCTGTCTGTGTCTGCCCCCCTCAGTCGGTGGCTGTGGGCATTACTTCTGGCTCTCCTGGTTTGGAGCCTTTTCATCATCTGCCTGCAATCAGCATCTACACACCTGACCATCATCATGCCAATCAGCCTCCCTTCAAAAGCCCAGGCAGCGAATCTGCCTCCAGCTGTATACTTAGGACGTCTTGTGAAGTGTACCAGCCCAGTTACCAGTTTAAAACTGGAAACTTGTCTTTTTTGCCTTCCTTGCTTGCCAGCCTCACTAAGTTGTGCTCCTCTCTGTATGGGAGTTGAGAGATAAAGTGGGTCGCAGGCTAATCAGAATATCTGCGATTCCATCCTCTGCACTGGGGATGCTTCAACAAGCCATGCACACCAATGCAGAATACAATATTTCAAACTTCAGGAGGTAATTACATCATTATGAAGGTTTGCAACAGTGCATGCGTGTTTTCGGAGCCCAGCGCAAGAGGCATACAAACAGCCTTAGAGTTATGAGTCAACATGGCCTACAAGCTACTGGAATACTATTTCAAATGCTTAAATGACCAAGTGCTGTGGCTCCTTGCAGCTTGAGGCGTCACGCTTAATGCAAGATACATCATAACGTCATTTTTGGAGCTATACTGTATGTCTGCTGCTGAAAGCACAATGCAGTCCTAGTGAATGGAAGAATGATGGCAGTAGGAACCACAATGTATTCCACACAGACCTTTTGTTTCTTTTATATTGCACTGTTAACTTAACAGACAACCTAGATCACACCTCACCATTTATTAATGTGGCCCCAACCACATTGGCTTACATGGAATCTTCAGCTGGTTATCAGCACCACTGAACAAGGAAGGAGAAGATGGAGATGGAGTCAGGGCACATTAAGGACAGAAGAGAGCGTAGCTTAGCCACAAGCCCCTCTTGTCTTGATCTGTGTCTGCAGATCATTTCATCTTCTAGGGCATTAAGCATAAACTCTGGGATCAGTCACAATTGAACTTTGAGGACATAAGATGAGGAAGATTTATATTATTCACATCTGCAGATATGTATACTTTCTAAAGTTATACTGTACATACTTTTATTTTATTGTGGTCCTACAGCCAAAAGCTGCTCCACGGCAATACATGCAACAGAGCTGTGCAAAATATTAGGGGTAGTCTCAGTCCTACTGAGAGTAATTTGCTACTAGAAAGTACTTGTAGGACATAGTTTGCGAGTTTACTGGTCTAGGTTTAAGGGGTTTTGTGACAATATAGGAGTCATATTTTGGAACCATGTAAGACACAAAGGGAAGGGAGCAGGCTTCAGAGGACACTTCTGGTTTGTGCAAATAGGTGACTAAGAAATACATAAATACTCATAGTGAGTTATTTACACACAAGCAAATGCCTCCTAACACATTGGCTACACTAGATCAAATATATATTATTCACAACCCAAAATATCACACACAGTTTACTAAGGCAACTTGAAAAAATGGAGTGAAAATCAGCTGTTAACACTGTATTGGACAAAACCCCACACCGAGTTGAAACACGGCGACACTGTGGCAAGGCAAGTCTGTCGGCGTGAATCCATTTTACGGTGGAGTTTTATATTCATGATGGAGTCAGATTTTATGGTACATAGGTTCAATGCTAGCTTCATGTGAGTAGAGGTACTGGCTTGCTACTATTTCAATGTCTGCTGCTTGTGTATGTACAACCTCAAGACATAAGTTAGTCATAATCTACAATACATAGTTTAAATGTTTTAACTCTTTGGAAAGATACACACCCTGAGTTTGTTATTTCCAAGTCTTATCCACCATTACTTTTTTTGTCATAAGGTTTTGGCAAGCTTTATAAGCTGATTCCAATATATTTTGCTTCAGTATGTTTACATTTGACTACTTGTAGGCCTAAATACATAAATACATAAATTGCATTTACAGCATTTCTCTATGATTATTTAATGCTGTACTTTCATACTTGGAAATAGAACAAAGTGCATCTTAACAGTTAACTGAATAAATAAAATATGAAAAGAGAACAAATCAGAAACCTGCTGTTTCTCCTCTTAACTGTTTGAAGGTAGTGAGGGCTGCATTTGGGGAATTTATGACCTCTATTTTTTTATTTATTTATAATTTATGACCCTATTTTAAAAAAAATCCTAGCTACGGCCCTGTCCATGTTGCCTGGGAGGTCTTTCCCAAATCGAAGTTGCCACTGGAAGCTGTAACAAAATCAGAGAGTGTATCTGAGCTACATCTTGGTGTAGAGACAAGCCTAAACGTCAGTAAGACAAACATTAAGCAAAATCTGGAAACAAAATTACCTCATAAGACTTTAGTTCAAACTAAACTGACCTCCACTCACACCACAACCCTAACTTCTGCACACCTGCCGTCAGAGTCCTGGGTGTGCTCTGAATGGAAATTATACAAGCTTGCGTATGTGAACGCTAGAACAAAGCAGAGCAGTTTCATTTAGGAGCCCATTTTTTCTTGGGTTGAAATCCCTGATGTGTGCAACTAAGTAATGCCAGCTTGTTTAGTGTTGCTGATTGTACAATTGTGTGTACTATATGTGTGTGTGGAGGGAAAGTGTGTCTCAACTCAATCATTTCAAGTGCAGTACACACTTATTTTCAGAAACCCTGTGTGCCTCCATGGTCAGCTGCTGTGGACATGAGTGAGTGCACACATTGGCCCTCATTTATCATTCTTGCGTAGAAACGGGCGTATTTTTGAGTGTAAGATTATGCTTACACTGTTCTCAGCGCCTGATTTATGAAGCTGTGCGTACCTTTGAAATCCAGGTGTACGCACCACATGGTGTTGATAAATGCGGTGGCTGAAAACGTGCGTACTTTGAATGAAACGCCCCCAATTATTCAAGCTTCAGGAGGCTGCACCCAGGAACTTACGGCAGGGACTGACGGAATACGGCAAGAAATACATGGTTTGGAGCAGGAAGTCCACAAGTTAAAACTTCAGAAACAAAATATTATGTTGTTTTGACAGATTTAAATAAAGATTAAATGTTTAGTTTCACTACTAGAGCCCCTCCCCGGCATAAATGTTCAAAAATATTGTGCATTTTAATATTACGAGGTTTTCATTTGAAACAATTTAATAATTTTTTATTCGATGATTTAAACTGGACACATTTTTAACAAAATGTTCAACGCGCATAAAACTGGACACGAGCAGTCAGATGAGCCATAAACAGTTCAGGTCCAGCCGGAGAGCCAGTGCTGGAGTCAGGGGGACCACCACGCGCTGTCAACCTCGCTGGAGCGGACCAGTGCGCTGTCAGCCCCAGAGGAGGATGCGCTCATCCCGGAGGAGCAGGGCACGGGCCGAGAGCCTCTCGCTGAGCGTTCACTTTGATGAACGGAGGACATATACGGACAGATACGGGGCGGTGTACCCCCAGCGTGCAAAGCAAGGCTTCATAATGTTTTGCAGCTTTGGGAAACAGTGCTCTGTGCTGTCCTGGGACTATTGCACGGACACGGTCTGACGCGCACGGACATGGATCTGACCATCCGCGGTGTAACTTTTGTTTATGTTCAGAGTGAAACGTTGTCCAAACACAATGATGAGCTGCACCACGTCTGTACCACCTGTTTGTAGAGCGCGTTCCACAAACTAGAAGTTTTGTCTGTTCCTAGAATTATAAATTGGCTATTTGTGGTGCTCCAAGAGACAGATTTAGCACTAAAATGCCCATCAAAGTCCCAAATAAGCTCCAAATGAAAGAATGTTGCTCTGATCAAAAGCTGCTCCATCACCTCCGGGAATGGGCTTTACGCACTGACCCAGGACTCACACATGAACAGAGATCAGCATGCCAGAGTCTGGGGACGCGGGGCCTTTAGCGGGGTGTCGGTGCTCGCTGTGCGGTCATAATATAAAGTTTGTCTGATAATAAATGCGGGGCTTTGTGCGCGACATGTCTGTGCCCGCCTCACCTAAATTAGGGCGTGGGGCTGTGTCCATTTCGGCAGCCAGTCTCAGTGCTTCAAGCCATCCGCTCATGCTCTTCGTTGTTTTAACATGTTTTGCTTGTAGGTCTTTTCATTTGAAAGTCCACATTTTATTAAAGCAAACCAAATAAAAGGCACCAAAAGCTACGATAAAATAGTCCAAATACAAATCAAAGCATGTTCTGACTGCTCAGTAGGCTGTATAAAGTCCGTGCTGCTCAAATATAAACACAAAATTAATGTTTCAAACGTTGTTTCTGTTACAGTGGGTCATAATATATCATGTATTTTAGTTTGTCGAGTGCATTTTGTGCTGTTAGGAAATGATTTCTGCGCATTTCGGCTCTAACTCAAAACTTGCGTACATGTACACCACCTCCTGAGCTGGCGTAGGATTTGAGCGTGCCGTACGCCAACGTCCATATTGATAAATGTCAAAGTCACCGTGGTTTTGGGAGTACGCCAGGTGTACGCTGGAAATTTGGTGTACGCACTTTTGATAAATGAGGGCCATTGTGTGTACATGCAGGTACGTGCACTTCATGTGTAAGTATGCTTGTGAATGTGCTGAGCTGTGTTGGCCTTTGTGCTGTGGTCTCAAAAGGCAGCTTGTCGTCTCTGTGTGTGTCTCTGCTGCTCCTCTGTGACCTCTAGAAAATGCTTTGTCTTCGGTTCTTTCCGCGACCTGAAGAGAGACACATTGAGATGGAACACTTGATTTAAAATGATTATTCATTCATATTATTTAACAGATGATACAGTGTATCCTGTGCCAAAGTCTTACGCTGGTGTGAAAAAAGCCTATAAAATAATGATTTCAAAAAATAAAATCTAAATCAGTCTATTTGGTGTGTCCAGCTTTTGCATTCAAACAGCATCATTTCCTCTAGGTACATTTGCACATAGTTTTTAATGAACTTAGCAGTCAGGTCGGCCCAAACATCTCCCCACAGTCCTTCTGTTGACTGAGGCAGCCTCAGCTTCTTCTCATGTAATCCCAGACAGACTCGATGACATTGACATCAGGGCTCTTCTGGTTCTTACGCTGAAGATATTTCTTTGTGACTTTCGCTGTATGTTTGGGCTCCTTGTCATGCTGCAGAATAAATTAAGGACCAATCAGATGGCTCCCTGATGGTACTGGATGATGTATAAGGATCTGCCTGTACTTCTCAGCATTGAGACCATTCATTCTGACCAAATCCCCAACTCCATTTGCAGAAATGCAGCCCCAAACTTACAAGTACCCTCCACCATGCTTTACTGCAGCCTACAGACACTCATTCTTGTTCAGCTCCCCAGCTCTTCAGTGAAAAACCCGTCTTCTGCTGCAGCAAAATATTTCTAATTTTGACTCATCAGTCCAGAGCACCTGCTGCCATTTTTCTTCACCCCTGGTCCTCGAGGCCACACGACTCAACTATGCATAGTTGAGCCTTGTTTCTATTGTTGGAGGCTTTTTGGAAACAAGTCTTCTATGAACGTCACTTCTGACCAGACTTCCCCAGACAGTAGATGGAAGAGGTGGGGGACTCGAGTCACATGACTTGACTCGAGTCAGACTCGAGTGCAAATTTAAAGGCTTGAGACTTGACTTGAGACAGTTGACGTGAAAATGACTTGATTTATTAAATAAATGCTTGCATTCGCTTATTCCAACATTTATGTCCTGCAATCATGCGTGCCTCACATAACATTAGCGGTCCGGATCTCTGTAATCAGCAGCATAAAAAAAACAAACCATTACGAGTAGTACAACACAGACATTCAAGGATTATGCTGTTGATGATGGAAGGAAGAAAACAACAGCGGTGTGCAAGGTCTGCAGCTCAGAAATCAGTGACACAACCACCACAACATCCAATTTCATTACCGAACCCATAAAGAACGGTACGTTACGTGACTGCGGCATTTTAGTTAACTATAGGCTGGCCAAACGCATAGAAAGCTAGTGTTAAGTTTAAGCTACACCCAGTTGTTTGCCTGCAGTTTGTAACTTTATGTGAAAAGCTCTTAACATTCCAGGTGGTAACAGGTCATGATGGCAGCTCTTGTTATGTGCCCACAGCTGCTACATGATACACCATTTGAAAACTAAAATCCTTGTGATTCGACCATTGCAAATTATTTCAAGATACAATCACCACAGCGTGTACCATCGGCGCCTCTGTCAGACCAACCAGTACAAGCAAAATTGACACGACTCACCTTTGAAGCCTCATACTAACTTAATCCACTGATCGATTATATTCCAACAAAAATGGTCTTGTTACGTTGTCAAAGGTCCAGACGATCCAATCCAGTGAAAACATTTAGTTAGTTAAAAACACATTATTTCATCAATAAATCCCCAATGACTGCTGCTGTATTGTTTCATAATTGCTGGCAAAGGTGGCTAATGTCATTATAACCATGATAACTCCGATTTGGATGCAAACAAATGCAATATCTATCTATAGCTATCAATAAGATTCTGAAAATAACAATGTCCAGCTTTAAATAGGAAGTTCATTAAAAAAAACACACGTGTCAATCTAGGGCGTGATGCAGCAGCAACCGCATGATGCCAAGGGGCAGTGCTGTTTTTGAAAAAAATGCATAAAAACTAGACAAATCCATGAAAAACCTGTGTAAAAGATTTATTTTTCATGGTATTGGTATAAAATTTAAAATTGGACTAAGTCAGACTTTATGCTGTGGCACCACAGAGTGGCTGTCTGCATGGAAACGAAAATTACTACTTAAAGTGTTTATACTTATATTAATCAGTTCCAGTAGCACTTACAATAATTCTGACTTTTGGGTTAGACACTTCAGAGTGTTATCTTTCAGAAGAGAAGCCACAAAACCATGCATTTACTCCAAATGGTTCAAGAAGTGCATTCAATTAACTTTGGATATGCCTTGAATAGGCTTTTAAATGAATTTTACAGGACTAGTAAGAGCTTACGGTTACTGACGCGTTTCTATTACTCTATTTTTCTACCCCATTTCAATAATCAGTGAAGCCAATAGTAGACTAAATAATAGAAACACCTTTCTATATAGTTCAAAATGGTTGGACAAAAAGACTCACTGCATCTTCCAAAATGATCATACAGTTGAATTGCCACCTCTCTTTATGTGTTAAACAAACTGAATTCCTAAAAATTTCATTTGACTTGACTTGTGACCTGCTTGACCCAAGCAATGACTTGACTTGGGATTTGCTTGAGACTTGAAGGTTAAGACTTGAGGCTTGCTTGTGACTTGGACATTTGTGGCTTAGTCCCACCTCTGGTAGATGGTGTACCAGGTTCTCACAGGTTTCTGCAGTCCCCGGTCCTCAGTGCCCGTGTCTTTGTGCTTCTTCAGAAGATCTTGGACAGCACATCTGGAAACCCCTGTCTGCCTTGAACTGTCTCCCTGGGAGAGACCTTGCTGATGTAGTATAACTACCATGTGTCTTGTTGCTGTGCTCAGTCTTGCCATGGAGTAAACTGCCTTCAGCGGCCTCACCTTGTTAAGAGTTTTGCTGTTCCTCACCCAGCTTTATTTCTCCTACACAGCTGTTTCTGTTTCACTTAAAGATTTTCTTAAGATTTAGATAGATTTATTTAGTGTTTCAACCTACATATTGAATTTATGATCATTAGCACCTGTTTGGCATAATTGTTTAATCGTACACCTGACGATATGCCTACAAAATCCCTGATGTTGTGTAAGTGTACCTAGAAGATTTGATGCTGTTTTGCAGGCAAAGGGTGGTCACAATTATATCAAAAAATATAGTCCATAGTAGAACTGTTATAGCTGCCCACAATGTGAAGAACTTGTTGTGAGTTTGTGTGGCAGGAACCTTACTTAAAGGCTGAAACAATGAGCTGCGGTGGCCTGGGTCCTTCTGGAGCTGCACCTCTCTGAGGGAAAACACTGACGCAGCTACAAAAGAGGGGAGAGAAAAAGACAGACAGACTGCTCTACTAGTACTGTACAACATCCTCAGTATGTGTTCCTTCTCATTTATAAAATCTTTCATATGGGAATGAAAAACTGCCACATGAACTACAGCTAAAACAAAGCATCTGGCTATATGAGACTATATGTGCTGTAGCTGTATTCATACTATACACCACCTCATCATACCATTTAACTTCTTATACAAATGCACACATGAGATAAACAATTTGTTTGTCAAAATGTGTAAACTAACCCAAAAAACACACAATTCAACTATGCTTATAGAAAGCCTACCGCTGAGGTGGCAAAGTAGCATATTTACAGTAGAAGTGCAGTGTCCTGTTCACAGCCTGAGTTGCCAAGAGCTGTGGTCCTCAAATACATCCAACAGGCTTTAAAGGTGTGTTCACTGTGTACATGTGTTTACATGTCTTACTGTCTGCCAAATTGTGTATGTTATCCCCTAAACTCAGGAAGTAGGGATGTCGTAGAGCAGCTTCAGCGGAGATTCTGCTCCTGGTGTCGTACTGCAATCAGAACATAAAAGCAGCTGAATAGACCGTCTTTGAAATCCTAGTTCAGTTCTGTTTCATATCCAGTTGAATGAAGCTCATTGTGCCTTTGTCTCATACCAGCAGCAAAGCAGACAACAGGTCGATACCCTCTGTGTCCAACCTGATGGAGACAAAGAAAAAGCTCAGTTTGCATTTAGACTATTTAGAGAAGAATTACACACTGATACTGATCATGAAAGCAAGTACAGCGGGGTGAATTTTCTTCATGTTGTTTCCAACCAAATGACACCTCAAAATGTTTTTGTTAAAAATGATATTCAGTCTATGGTTAAGCTAAATGTAACTAACCAAAACAGGAGATAATACCTAATATTTTCTCAGCTGTTTAATAAAATAGAATAGAATATTACTTTCTTATCCACCAGAGTGGAAATGAGACTTTAATTCACAAAGAGAAGCTAAATTGGCCACCCAGAACTATACCAAGACAGGGTACCCATGGGGTCTTAAAAGTATTAATATTATATAAATAAGGCCTTCAAGGAGACCAATTATACTGCTTTCAGTCCTATATTGTAGTTCTGTGACTCCTGTATGGCAGCTTTGCATGATTCAAAGTTAAAAAAACACATTTTCTATCTATCTATATACCGACTCTTCATGGAGGCCTTCAATTCAGCCTCTGTCTGAAACGAGCTGTTTGCTCCTGCCTCTTTAAGGCCTACACTCTCACAGCCCACTGTCTTCTGATTGGCCAAGACCTGAAGCATGTTACTAGGCTGTTACCAGGCTGTTGTTGTTGCTGAGCGGTACTGACAGACTGAGCATTGCTGTGCTGTGCCGGAGCACATCACCATACATGGAACACCAGCTCCGTCTAGCTTACTTACTCTGTTATGTGTGACTTGGATGTTATAGGGCAGTACAGGTAACGTTACTGTTTACTTAACTGTTTCAAGCTGTTTTTGTTTCTGTAGCCTTTTTCAAAAACAGAACATTATGAATAATCACTGACGCAAATGGCATTTACATTGGCATATTATATCACATTAAATTACTTTATCTAGCCAAGGTGTAATTAATTGCAACAACTCACTGCACTCAACTGCACAATTTATTTTTGTATTTTTGGTTTCACACCATAAGAGTGAGAGAAATATTACATTCATTTCATAGGTGTCATTAACACTGGGGATGCTGGGGACATGTTTCCATCACTTTTTAAAAAACATTTGTTAAATATGTTCTGAAAAATGAAATCACAGAGCTTACGGACCGCGTCGCCTCGACATGTAGTTACATTTTTGAGGAGGTGCACGTCAGGCTACGCCGTAGGTGACGACGTAGGGTAGGTGCCTACGCAGAGGTTACACCATCGATTTGACGCAGAAGTATAAATTGCAGTTAAAATGGTGAAAACGGTAACCATTACACCTGCTAAACATCAGCATGTTAGCGTCATGAAATGCTGATGCAGTAAAGCAGCTGCTCAAAGCACCACTGTGTCCTAAGAACAGCATCCTTCAGACACCATTCAGGTCAGCAGACAGTGGAATTTGTTAGCATTACCTGGGCACATGGTTGATGAGCGCTTGAGGTCTGTATTGAGGAAAAAGGTAAGACCGAAACTCGTCATTGTTGCTGATACCAGACCAGGTCTCTTCTGATGGAGTGCCTGGCAGACAAAGAAACAAAAGAAATGTGTGGTTGTCTGTGTCACATGTAAGACTCGTTCTTACTTCATATATTACTTGGTATTAGCATGGCCTGCAGGATATTATGTTAATATGCAGCTAACTTACCCATGAGCCTAAAAACTAGGTGTAGCTCCTCCTTCACTGTGGCGCCAGGAAACATGGGGCGACCTGTTGCCATTTCATACAGGATACAGCCCACGCCCCTGGAAGAGGAGGGAGGAGATGGAGATACAGGGAGGACGAGCAAACAACAAAGAGTCCTCCATCATCGAGGTAAAGCCGTGTTCAACACAAACACACACACTTCAAAGAGGGCTGATCATGAGTGCAAACATGTGTGGAGTGAGTGGGCACAGTGCATCCTTTTGTTCCAGGATGGTGTGCTGAAGAGGCTCACTGTGGTCTGATGAGAGGACATGTAACTAGGTGAGCCTTAAATGGCTGCCGTGTAGCTACTGAGCCGCGATGGATCCTCAGTGGTTCACCAGAGCTTTGTGGGTTTTCTCACCACAGCAAACTACTAATGAGCAAAAACATGTACGGAAAGTGAATTCAGGTGTATGACTAGGTGTATGACTTGAGACTCATCTATTATCTATTATCTATTCAACATTTTGCCCATAATAAATTTTATGAGGCAGACACTGAAATGTCCAAGTTACAGACATGGCAGTGCAGGGTTGTGATACACAGTATGACTGTCCTCGATCAAGGCCAGGCAACAATGTGTCTCTTGTATTTTGTTCATCTGATACACACATCCACACGTATGTTTGTTCCCTCTATCCCTGTGGGGACATCTGATTGACATATTTGCAGTCTGTAGCCCCCTGGGATGCTCACAAGTCTCTAAGCTAGAGTCCAAGTCAAGTCTCAAGTCTCTGAGCTACAGTCCAAGTCAAGTCTCAAGTCTCTGAGCTAGAGTCCAAGTCAAGTCTCAAGTCTCTGAGCTAGAGTCCAAGTCAAGTCTCAAGTCATTCATGGCTAATGAGTGTTGTATCACCTGCTGTGTTCAATCCAGGCTGCTTAGAACACTGCATTTATAAAGAATTCTGTAACTGTAACCTGTTTATCAGTTACAGAGCACAACAATGTATTGTGCAATGCAGTTAATGGCAGCTTATTAACTACTGTAATTCAACACATCCCGCTGACTCTCAAACCCAGTGTAACGTTATAACTAAATAAAACTGTACGTTACATGATCAACAATAAACCTGTAACCTGTTTGCAGCCACCATTAATAATTAACGTGATGGCAGCCAGTGGGACATAAATGATTACGTTAATCAACTACCACAAGTTTGGCAAGTAAACAAACGCTCATTCATCATTCTCAAACTGTCCTTTTAACTTGTGGGGGAGGACCATTTTGGTCCCCACAAAACTGTGGGTGTAGTGGGATCCCAGTTTTCAGACTCCTCGAACATAGTAAAACATGCGCACATGCACAGAATTCTCTTGAAATACTGATATTCAGTTGAGCCTGAATTAGTCCCAGAGGGAGACTTACAAAACGCCAAATGCATAAATATGCACAATACATACAGTACATGTTTTTTTGCATCATATTTAAATCTACAGAAAGTAAACTAAAGAAGAAATAATGCTGGTGGTTGCAATCACCCAACAGCATTTGCTCCAGCATGCTCTTCCACATATTACTGTTGGTTTTGTAGCGTGGGTGTAGGTCCTGTACACCGAAGTGAGCAGGTGTTAATTGTACTGTGGATCAGTGCACTGCATAAAGAGGCAAGTTTATGTTAGCCTATTGATATCCATATTGTATTACTCACCACATGTCGATGGGTGTGGAGTATTCTGTAGAGCCCAGCAGCACATCAGGGGGCCGATACCATAGAGTTACCACCTCATTGGAATAGGTCTTAGTGGGGACAGACTTGGCCCTCGCCAGACCTGAACAACACAACACCGTCAGGGTGTGAGACCTCAATAACAGCAGAATGTCTTTCATATTTAAGCAAGCCTGCTTTTTGTGCAAATATTCAACCTCTTGCAGTCTGGCACTACCTTTGTAGCAAAATCCTCGTGAAATGACGAGTATTTTGTCTCCAGAGTAGCATGGAACAGCACGATGTAGTCTCATAGAGTGAGGTCAGTAGGACCCCATGGCACCTTAGCCCAAACATGTACACACTGATTCATCATAAAGAGTCTGACAGATCAAAGTGTCACTCAGGAAAACGTTGGAATAGTCCCTCTATCAGCTCATATGCTGTGTTTAGTTAAAATTGTAGAAAATACTCAGGGAATACTGTTGTTCTACCCACTCCCAGAACAAAACTGAAAAAAAAACTCAGAGAGAGGGGCACAGTTGCTAGGATACAGGAAGTAAGGGTGCTAAAGTAATCAGGAGATCTCTGAGTGGCAGTAACATATAATTGGAAAGCAATCGTGGCAGGAAGTCATCTTATTCTGTGTCTGTGTCCTTAAGACCACATTTGCATTTGTTGTCCGTATTATGCTGAATGTAAGCATGCTGTTTGTCCTACCAAAGTCGGCCAGTTTGAGCTCGCCCTTGTCGTTAATCAGCAGGTTCTGTGGCTTCAGGTCTCTGTGGAGGATTTTCCTCTTGTGACAATAGGACAGACCACGCAGCAGCTGAAACATGAAGATCTGTAGGAGAAAAAGTACTGCTGGTATCTTAATAAACCTCCAACCTATGACATTTATAACCTTCATAAACACCCTCTCACCTTAAGCCCTGCAGTTGAAACAACAAAATCAACATATTTAAAATAGGAGAGTTACTTAGAAATTAAGAGCAGAAATCCAGCGGAATCCTAGAATGAAGTGGTAACATATCACTTAGTCCCAGTTTGTGCCTCTCGTGATACTCTCTCATGAGTTGCAGAGCTAAACATTCACTTTTGGCTCAGAAATGTACACCTGTACAACTGTATCTGAAGAATATCGGAAAAACCCAGAAGGCCATTAAACAAACATTATTATCCTTATTGGTATTGGTAGAATCACAATTCTTCTATGCATGTTTTTATTTCATACTTGCTTGGCAATGTACATGTCTGTTTGAATTGATCTGAACTGAAACACTGTTCTAAAGGTATTTCCAGAATCCTGGATGAAAATAATATTCCGTGTAAACATTTTATTATTTGTTATCAGTGCTTGTGTTGAGAAAACAAAGCAAGGACATATCATATCTGGAGACCTGAGTATTTAGGGATTCTGGAAATAAGTTTGAAACCAAACAAAGTGTTGTTAAACCTTGTTGTTACCTTCTGGTTTTTCAAAGCTCACCAGGTTTTTATGGTATGGGTTTTATGTACTTGCACAGATGTAAACAAATACATACCGCCTCTCTCTGGTATGTATTCTGTAGTGTTTGACATCTACAGTGTGGCTCACCTTGACGTTATGCATGCTCATGAGATTCCCGCAGTTGTCCAAGTATTGTTTAAGGTCACTGTCCTGGAAGACACAGATTTCACACTTAAATCTACCCACATTCCACTTGCATAATTGTGGTAAACACCTTTTGAATACCTGCATGCTGACGTGGAGATGTACTCACAAGATACTCAAACACCAGAGTGAGGCAGCGGTCGGTGTGGATGATGTCGTGCAGTGTGACGATGTTGGCATGTTTCAGGTTCTTCAGTAGAGACACTGGGTGGATAGAGGAAGGAGAGATGAGCCTAACAACAGCAACAGTAGAAACCACTGAAAACAATCGGAGCTGCTGCTCTGACAATGGCTTTCAGGATAAAGATGGGTCTGAACTTGTGCTGTCTGAAACAAAATCACTTCATCGCTGTGCCCTCAGAAGCTCCGTCTAAACTCAGCTGCTGTGTCCTAGACAAATCCCATAAATGCCACTAGAGTTCTGTAGAGTTGTATCTGAGGTTTAATGTAAACCTACTGCAGACTTGAGCTATGGATTAGTACATACCAATCCTATCCAAACTAATCTGTATAATATATAGTTTTTGCAGTTAGTATTATAATAGAAAATGAAAACTTGCACTGCTGGACATCTGTCAAACTGAGGATTTAAAATCAGATGAAACATAATAAAGAGACATCTATATGTGTTTCCAATAATCTAATAGTTAGTGGTTGCTGTCTTACTTTGGTCCTCCTTTTCATTTGTGCGTTGCATTGTGGGAGAAACGTGCCAAACCATTTTCTTTTTGCATACTGACTGTTTTGAGTATACTTTATTTAGCTAAAACTTGCTTAGAAGTAGTATGTAGTACAGAGGTTTATGGTATTAACGGTCATTACATATATTATACATGATTATATAAAGTGTATAATAACAACTGTCACATCTGCATCATCACCGTCAGCTTTAGCAGCAGATAGAAGATCAGTGACAAAGCAGGCATGTATTAATGTAGGCATGTGAGACATCTGTGAACTGTTCAGTCACCTGATGCTATGTATGATCAATTCTGCCCACACGTTTAATGTGAACTAATATACTATAACGCTGTGTTCCTTTGAACGACAGAACTTCACCATACGTCTGGTTTAGATGCTAAATGACACAGCAACAGCCCCCTCGTGTAAACGTGCATAAAGAAATATTTAAGTGAAGCAGCTGATTGAAATTACATTCTGGTATGGCTTTCCCTAAAATATAATTATAACCCACCTGAGGGCACAACCCTTCAGGCGTTTGTGTGTGTGTGTGTGTTTGTGTGTGTGTGTACCCTCTCTGATAGCAGTGCAAGGTGCTCCCTCTTCGTGCTCCAGCCGAATCTCCTTTAGTGCCACCAGGTTCTCCGTTAATTTGCTTCGCCCTTTGAATACTGTGGCATACGTACCCTAAAAAACACACACACACACACACACACACACACACACACACACACACACACACACACACACACACACACACACACACACACACCTCCAGGTGACTTTCTTATTATACTATATTCTAAAGACCTGTTACTCAAACGTCAGCAGTCATAGCATTAGAATAGAAGTGAATTTTTAGGTATCTGTTTCCCGCTGTCTGTTAACTTTTTTATAATCTTCTGAAGCACACAAACATAAACCGCAAAAAAAATATTATTATATATTATATATCCCATTTAATCTGAGTGAATGAGGTTAGACGTTTAAACTGTTATCATCCATGTGCAGCATCAAAACATTACATTAATGTAAGGCAAGCGTGTCATATTTATTTTTTTGGGATTTGATTGTTTCTGATTACCGACTGTCACAGCTCATCTTCCTCACTTATGATTATCTTTTAACATAGCTTTGCAGTGCTGACAGTCCATTATGTAGTTGAATGTAGGTGTTAATATTTGTAGATCAACTTCTGCAGGCTGAATAGAGTAAAGGAAGAAGAAGAAGATATAGTTTATTAATCCCACAAGGGGAAATTCAATTCTGGTGTTATTATTGTAATTAGTATAACATTACACAGGTCTGAAATACACACACATGCACATGCAACAACACATGGAGAGATGTCAGAGTGACGTGCTGCCACTTAATGTACTTCACCCCGAGCAGTTGGGGGTTCAGGGGTTTGCTCAAGGCCACGTTCGGCAGTGCCCAGGAGGTGAACTGGCATCTCTCCAGCTACCAGTCTACCTTACACTCTGGTCCAAGCTGGACTCAAACCGGCAACCCTCAGCCTATTCCTTAGGGACTGAGCTACTGCCGAACAGTAAATGTTCCGTACTTGTATAGCGCCTTTCTAGTCTTTTTGACCACTCTTTACACTACATCTGCATTCACCTTTCACCCACATTCATACACTGAGCCTAAAACAGAAACAAACATTCACACACTGGTGGAACAGCCGCCAGGGGCAATTCGGGGTTCAGTGTCTTGCCCAAGGACACTTTGACATGCAGCCTGGGGGGAGCTGGGGATTGAACCACTGACCTTCTGATTAATGGTCAACCTGCTCTACCTCCTGAGCCACAGCCGCCCCACCTGTATCACCTTAAGTAGTTTTATAATGGCCGCATGTGCACATCACTGCATATAAACCAACCCATGCCTTTTTGAACCACAGGTTATGATAACTGACAACAAAAGCGGCTCTTTTTGATCTCTCACCATTGTAGTTATCTGCTGCTCTGCGTTGTGAGTGAGACGAATGCAGACAGCTTCTGTCACTAATCACTCCTTAAGGCTATAACTATTCTCAGATAAATGGTGTGGGATTTAAGTGGCCGAGTCATACAATTCTAAAGGCACAGCCCGTGCATTGGGATCCTTCAGAGTACAAAATGTCTGAGTGCACGGTGTGAATGCAGATTAAAGACTGTTTTTATTCTTGTTAAGCTGGGCCAGCCATGCTGAACTAATGCAAGAAAACAGACACATGGGTAAACTGTGGTTTGTCTTGCTCAGGCGTGTAAACAAAGCTGTATGCTCTGTACCCATTAGGACAGGATCTTGCCTCCCTTGAGAGGCTCGACTCACAGCAAGCCTGATAGTGTAATGAAGACTCCCGGACAACTTTTAGTCAGCGTGGCTGATGTTATACACCAGAGAGATGGTTGATTTGTTTTTTATAAAGTTCACTATAGTTACTGCTCAGTGGATGCAGCGGGCGTAGCAGCTGTACACTTGGCTGCATGTCAGCCGTTTGAATGTGTGAGTAACTGGTACAGACCTACCTCACCCAGTTTGCCAAGCTTCACGTACGTCTCCAGTTTCCCAAAGCCTATGTCAGACTAGAGGCAATGAGAAGAAGACAGATAAATCTCATAGTGTTGTGTCACTGCCATGGTTCTTTCCTCTGATTATACCCCAGAATAGTCAAAAGATTCAATTTGCATACATTAGTTAATGTTGTCTTTAGTTAATCAAGAACAAATCTTTTTTCAGTCTGGCAGGAAACAAATGCCTTAATAACAGAAAGAAAATAATGGACTTCATTAATTAATACAGAAGGAACAAAATAATAGTAATAACAGGAAGGCACGATAGGAGGACTAATCTGCAGAGGAAACATGCTCTGTAATATGAACCGAGACAGTCGCTGATTTAAGATCAATCTGTCAAATGAACTAAAACAAACAGGAGGCCATTATGTTTGCCAAAATGAGAAATATTTGAGAGTTAGATAAACAAAAAGCCTTGCAGCTGTCAAAATGACCACTGTCAAATGTTAACACTTTATAGGCCTACAGATATTTATACTTAAGATAAGTATGCAGTTATATAGAGAACTAACCAGTGAAGCGCGTCGAGACATGCGACTCAGAGGTTTGCAGAGCGGTGAGTTTTCACTCTCCAGCTGCAGTTTCTTGAGAAACTCTGGAGGAAGGCGGATGTCCATGGGCAGAGACATGTGCTTACTGACGTCCTGCAGGAAGTCAACAGACACCAACATTCACAAATTATACTCTGCTGTCTGTTCTGGATGCAAAGACACCTTTTTAGACTATAAAGAACAAGCATCCTTCTTATTCATGCTTTAGCTTTAAACCTCGTGCTATAACTGTCTCCAATCTGCTGATTTTGCACATTGCACACACTGTCGCTGTATTAGACAGAAAAACATTTTAACTGCTTGTCAAACCACAACGTCTGAGTTTGTATTTCTGTTGTTTGTTAAATACAAAGACATTATGCTTCCACTGATGACTAAAAAGGTGTTTTTTTTTTACTCTTTAGATTCTTCAGTAAAAAGTAATTGATTTTGTTCCCACTCGCTATAACTACAAAGTAGTGGCTTATTATAAAGTAAACAGACCAACAAAGTGTTGTGACAAACAGTGTTTTCCTTTGGTTAAAGGTGGGTGGAGCTATGCACCAACGCAGTCTTGACATGAGGCTAATCAGTCAAAAGTGATATCTCTGTGGGTGTGCAGGGCCTTTACGTATATAAAAAGCCCATAACAGTGCCCCAACTCCACCTTGCTGGCACCCTGTCCATCAGTGATCCAGCCCTGGGCCCGTCCATCTGGTCTATTAATAACTGTCTCCAATCTGCTGATTTTGCACATTGCACACACTGTTGCTGTATTAGACAGAAAAACATTTTAACTGCTTGTCAAACCACAACGTCTGAGTTTGTATTTCTGTTGTTTGTTAAATACAAAGACATTATGCTTCCACTGATGACTAAAAAGGTGTTTTTTTTTACTCTTTAGATTCTTCAGTAAAAAGTAATTGATTTCGTTCCCGCTCGCTATAACTACAAAGTAGTGGCTTATTATAAAGTAAACAGACCGACAAAGTGTTGTGACAAACAGTGTTTTCCTTTGGTTAAAGGTGGGTGGAGCTATGCACCAACGCAGTCTTGACATGAGGCTAATCAGTCAAAAGTGATATCTCTGTGGGTGTGCAGGGCCTTTATGCTAAGAAGTCATTAATGAACTCTTCCACTGCAATAACAAGTCATGTCGATGCTTGTAAATGTTCACATGCTAATATTTGGAATGAATGAATGCTAAGGCCATTAGGTAGAGGTTGTAAACCCTTTCATTTGACAGAGGTGCATATATTTCTTATCCAGATTGCTCGCAGCCCTCTTACTGTTGCACCATTGCTTCTGTCTTCACAGCACAGAGTCCTTCCTGAGCACTGTCTGTCTGGTATGAACTGTGTGGAACAAAATGAATCACATTCGCTCCACAGGGACTTTTTCTGAATAGGTGGAAGTGTGAACTCTCTCACATTTTCAATAAATAGTCTTGGGGGGGGGGGGGTGTGTAAAAGCCGAAGTGAGTCATCTCATTGAGCTGGTAGAGCTGGAAATAAAGAAATTACTCTTGGGGATAACCAACCACTTTTGCTACTGCTGATATCTACTACTTGACCTTCAATGTGCTCTTGGACCCAGTCAGTGTCTTGAACCCAGTCTCCTATCAGTGCTGAATCAACGCGTAAACAGCTGTGTATAGGTTGGCAGCACATGACTACACTGCGTGCACAATTATTAGATGAATGTATTCCCCAGGATTAATGTTATCGTTGAACAAACACAATGCACTCAGTCAATCCAAAATATGATTGAACCTCAAAGCTGAATGTTCACCTAAGAAAAAGTAAGCTTTGTCTTACCCAAGAGAAAATATGTGTGCAGAATTATTAGACAACTAAAGTACTACATTTAAATGATAAAATTTAATCATTTCTATCAAATGACTTGTTGATTCTCAGTTTTTACAGTAAGTGTAACAACACAAAATGACAATTAAATAACCTTTTTGGCCTTTCAAAAAAATTTGGTAACCAATCAGCCTTCTTTTCAATAATTACCATGAACCTTCTATCCATGGAGTCTGTCAGTTTCTTGATCTGTTCACTATCAACTTTAACTGAAGCAGCAATCACAGCCTCCCAAATGCTGTTCAAGAGGTGTATTGTCATCCCTGACTGTAAATCTGATGTTTGAAAAGGACCCACAAGCTCTAAATAGGATTCAAGTCAAGTGAGGAAAGGGGCCAGGTCATTATTTGGGCATCTTTGAGGCCCTTGCTGGCTAGCCAAGCAGCGGAGTACTTGGATGCCTGTGATGGAGCATTGTCCTGCATAAAGATCATGGCCTTCTTGAATGCTGGGTCCTTCTTCCTGTACCACTACTTGAAGAAAGTATCTTCCAGAAACTGGTTTGGGAGTTGAGTTTTAGTCCATCTTCAACCCCAAAATGTCCTTCTCATCCTTAATGATAGCAGCCCATAACAGTGCCCCAACTCCACCTTGCTGGCACCATGTCCATCAGTGATCCAGCCCTGGGCCCGTCCATCTGGTCTATTAAGAGTCACTCTCACTTCATCTGGCCATAAAACCATTTGAAAATTTCAAGTTGTGCCTTTTCTTCTCCATGTACTTTTTTGTGCCCCAGCTGACTATTTGCAACAAAACATCTGATTGTCCGGTGGTCACGCCTCAAAAGTATAGCTAATATAGGAGTGTTGCATCTATATGAAAGGCATTTTACAATTTTTGACTTTTCAGTGCCAGTTAAATCTCTTTTGTGGCCCATTTTAGCTAAAGTATTGAAGCTGCCTAATAATCATGCACACCTTGATCTAAGGTATCATTCACTTGTGCCACACCCTCCCTCATTAGACAAATACATATCACCTGAAAATGATAAACTCCAATGAGTATTCAAATTGATATGGTAAAATGTGCACAGAAATAATGATTCATTCAGAATACTTACTTACCTAATAATTGTGCACACAGTTTACAGCGTAACCAGCACTTCACTTCACCCCTCATCTCATATTAACATGTGTCCTCCTACAGCTGCTCCTTACCTCCATGGAGAAACGTCTGTGCTGGGCCTTGCTGTGGTAGTGGAGGTGGGATGGAGACTGAGCTCCAGGTGTTGTTGGTTCAGGACTCACCGGGCTGGCATCATGAGATGGAAGACCCAGCCTGTCTGGAGTCAGGCCTGACAGAGAATCAACAAAATTACATTTGCAGATGCACAGATGGGTGTTGGGCCACCACAAGCATTCAGAATGGCTTCAGTGATCAGTGGCATAGATTCTCCAAGTCTGTGGAACGTCATTTCAAAAACTGTTTTTTTGGTCGATTGTGAAAGCCACAGCATATGATCCACATTTTCAAACCATTCAGTGACACTTTGCAGCCTGTACTTTACAGACGGAACTAAGTAAGTTATAATTTATGTTTTCCCTTAGATACATAGTTATGCTACAGAGACAGTTTGTTAATTAGATATATAGAGCTGATCAAAGGCAAACATCTATGCAAATCATTAAATCCAACCAGCTTCAAATCTGTATAAATTAAATTCAAATTAGCTTTATTGGAATGTATAGCAACAATATTGGCAAAGCCACATATAAATTAAATAAGGACAACTAATTTCATACATTTCATAAATAAGGAAATAAAACATTAAAAGTTGTGTTTGTGTTAATAAAAAATAAAATAATAATAAAAATATACAAAAAATAAAAATTCCGTAAAAATAAATATTACAAATAAAAGTAAATAAATAAAACAATAAGTGTGTGTGTGATTAACAGACAAAAACTCATAATTAATGAATTAGTTTATTTTTAAAAAAAATCAGTATCAAACGTGAGATTTAAAAACACAAAAATTTACTAAAATATCAAACAATTAATATTAATAATAATTTGAAAATCTGTACAATTATTTATCAGTCTTATTTATCAGAGTTTCCACTGGTTGTCGTTAGTTCATATCATGTGGAGACATATTTTCCAGCTATTATTTCACATTTGGGCATTTCTCCCAGTAAATAGGGGGAATGTCTGATATGAATTTGAATTCAGGGTTTATTTGGGAAATGTTTGCAAAGTGTTTTTCTCTTAGTGGTTCATATTTGGGGCATGAGGTTAGAAAGTGCAGCTCTGTCTCTACCTGTCCTGTGTCACACTGGGAGCAGAGTCTGTCCTCCTGTGGTAGCCAGCTCTGTGTGTGGCGACCCTTTTCTATGGCCAGGCTGTGTCTCACTCAGTCTGTATGTTGTCAACATTTTTCTTAGTTTAGGACATTTTATTGTACTCAGGTAATTTGCCAGTGTGAATTCTCTTTTTAGGGTCAGATGACATTGGAATTTACTTTGTGTTTTGGTCGTTTCTTTCCAGTATTAAATTTATTTTTCTTTTTGCTTGTTGATAATTTAGTTTGGTCTGCTTGAGTTGGTGTTGCTGTCCTGAAGCTGTTACTATTGTATATCTGACCCTGACAAGGGGAGATAAAGTGAATATTATCATTAATAACCTATGTGTTTCAATAAAACTACCTCTTTCTTATCTCCTTTCTTCTCAGCTACATGTACACATACGTCATTTTTACACAAACAAGATATAACATGTCTATCAGTGAGGTACTGGTTGGTAAATTTTGTTACCTCTGCGCAGAGCCAGGCAGCTTTCCTGTTTTTAAGTTAACTTCTTGATTCAGTCTTTTGGCTTTTATCAACCTCATGTTCAGTAGCTGGCAGCTGTAAAAAGTCACTACCTGGTAGCAACTAGCTGATGTACAAAGCTGAATGAGATGTCATTTAGCAGCTAAAGAGCCAGATTTTTCTTGCAAGAGTTCGTGAAGACCAAAACAGAGCTTCAGCAACTAGTTATTGGACTTTCCCCAACATATTCGGATGGACCACAACCACTCTTCCACCCCCGATGAGTCCGTTCCTCTGCTCCCTCTTCACCTACGACTGCAGACCTGGGCTTGCTTCCAACTCCATCATCAAATTTGCCAATGACCCCACAGTGATTGGCCTCATCAAGAACAGTGATGAGTCGGCCTACAGGGAGGAGGTGGATCACCTGGCTGACAACAACCTTCAGCTCAACTCCTAGAAAACCAAGGAGCTCATCATGGACTTCAGGAGGAATGCTGACACTCATCCAAATCAACGGTGTGACAGTGGAGCATATGACCAGTTTCAAATTCCTGGGGATCCACATCTCACAGGACTTCATCTGGACGACTAACTGCTCCAACATGGTCAAGAAGGCTCACCAGCACCTCCTTTTCATGAGGACTCTGAAGAAAAACCACCTCTCTTCAAACATCCTGGTGAACTTCTACCACTGCACCATTGACAGCATCTAACCAACTGTATTACACTCTGGTACGAGAACTGCTCTGTCTCGGACTGGAAGGTGTAGCAGAAGGTGGTGAAACCCGCCCAGCGCATCAGTGGAGTCTCACTTCCTGCTATCAAGGACATTCAGTCTCAGGAGAGCAATAAACATTGGAAAAGACTCCTTTCAGCACACAGACTGTTTGCCCTCCTGCCCTCTGGAAGCTACAGGAGCCTACGGACAAAAACCACCAGGTTCAGGAACAGCTTTTCCCCTGTAGCTTAACTGTACTCTGCCCCCCAACACCCCACCCCCCTTCGCACACATACTCACCAACCCCCATCCTCCATCCCCTCACATTCACACTCACACTCACAATCCTCCCCTGGACTGAACCAGCTACACTTACCTCAACTGCACTGCCATCATGGACTTTAAAACCACTGCACTACTAAGCCCACCTTTCATCTAAGCATACCATTGCACTACTGTACATTTGTACGGCACATTCTGTATTTAATATAATAAGGTATCATATTCTATTTCATTACTGCTTAAGCACCTCTGGTTAGATGCTATTTGCATTTTGTTGCTTTGTACCAGTGACATGCGTAATGACAATAAAGTTTAATCTAATCTAAAAGGCATAGTTGTCTATACACAACCACACATCTGATACTCAGCAGTTTTCAGACGAGACACATCAACACTATACAGGACATCGTAGTCAAGGCTGCTGAAGCAAACATGTCAGACAATTATACTCTGAACACACCAGCATTGCAGTGTAACAGCTCCCCAACCAGTTTAGAGGGAAGAATAGACTTTGATCCTCTTCATACAACACTGTATGTGATGTGCGTTTGATGCCTGGTCGGCATCTTTAGAACACTGTGAGGTTTCAGCTGCAGTTTGATCTTTTCGTTTCAATAATGAGTGTTGGTGTCCTCAGCAGAATGGCAAGTGTGGTGTGTGATACGTTTCTCCATATGTGTGTGATCCAACCATTCCTTCTTGAGGTGAACTCCTCGTTTCCATGGGGACAATGGCTAACATGGAAGCAGGTCTCAATGTTAAGAAGGAAATCTCATATATCTTTTTAAAGCCTCCCCCTCAGCACACAGTATGTTTACACACAAACATTAGGATTAGCTGCGTGACCTATGGCCTCACTCATACTACAGGAAATTCAGCACTGTTTAACACACACATACACTCATGTAAAAATCTTCAATAAAAAGATAACACAGGCAGACAAATAGAGGCCAGTGTCTCAGATTTTGAAATGCCCAGATGAGTTTAACAGGGCTCCAGAGAGGCCTCTAACAGACTGATTGACAGTCTAAGTGGGCTGGCGGGATGAAATGACAACCTGTTTGCTAGTCATTTGAATATCACAGCCACAGCGCTCCTTTGATCTCCTGATGCTAATTAGGGTCAGTAAAGGTGACGCTGATATGAGCACACACATCAGACAGGGCTGACTGCTGTGAGGTGTGGATGGGTGCCTGTTAGGTATCTTGTTAGGAAAAGGACAATCCAATATTGTGCACCACATGCAGTCTGTGTAGAGTTCCATCTTAAACTGCGGTTACAGTGAGAGGAAGGAAGAGGCAGAGTGGACTCAGGAAGGGAATAACCATGGAAATGGTACAGAATGAACCCCCATACTAAGTTTGAGGGCATTTTCATATTCACAGTTATAAAACCTTCAGGCTGGTCAATACAGTGATCAATACAGTGAAACATTTTAAAACTCACTTTAAGTCATCTTCAGTGCCATAAAGCTTGATGAAAAAAGATGCGAATCAAACAAGACCATAGAGACAATGGAGCTTTGAGCTAAATGCTAATATTAGCATGCTAACATCCTCACAATGACAATATAATGTTCAAATTTACATTTTAAGGATAAACTTCTTGAGATGCACCATCCTGTTTTCAAGGGGGTCCTAACATATATCCCAATCACTACAACAGAGGAGTGAAAAAATAAAAGTGAATGTACAGACAGACCACACACACGCACGCACACACACACACACACACACACACAACACACACACACACACACACACAGAATAATACTAATTAATCATAATTAATGATTAATTATAATTAATGAAACCTACAGGACATTAACGATAAGATGTTACTATGATGCTGATGATACTAGATGATCGAGTGGGACTTAGGCCCCATCCATGCTATTGCAAATGACAGATAAATATACACTCAGTTATAAACATCAGTATATGTACAATACGACAGCTTCATTGATAAAAGGAGCAGTCCATCTCAAGGTAAGAAGACAGGGTGTGCTTAAACATCCCAAGTGATGACATGGATCTAATATCAATAGGTAAATAATTCCAATCTGCTGCTTTAAACAGAAAAGGTGTTTTGCCAGTTGTTTTCTAGCACAAGGGACAGAGAAGCAGAGCTGAGCAGAGTGCCCAACTTGATCAGTTGAAGTAAAGGGAACAATATATTATTATAAATAAGGAGGATAATTAAAGAGTGCATTCACTGATGACTGAGAAAAAGACAACCATGGACAAATCTGCAGTCTGTTATATGCTGCATTAAGCCAGACATGGTCTGGTCTTACAGCATCTGGATAGACATCACAAGAGTCAAACATCAGGAGTATAAGTTGAGAGACAAAGTTCTTACGAACACCGTGTGTCAAGCAGATACTGTCTTTGATTCAAAAGTTGACTTTGTGTAAGATATGATCAATGATTTGAATGAGCCATATACTAAGATATTTAATTTGATGAACTTTATGCAGAGGAGTGCAGTCCAGGTTATTTAATAAGAACCGGGTTAGGACAATGCTAACATGCTGGGATAACAACTGGAAGAACACTGGCAGAGACCCAGTCAAGAAATACTATACAATCCGGCATGAAGGCAGGGAAGCAGATGGCTAAAATAATCTAGGGAGTTTAATTGGGAACATGTGAAACTAATGCAGGCGGGGCAGACATTTACATAACTAGGAAGGGGCAGGAAGTGAGGTGTTGTGAAACGAGGGGAGAGGTGAGTAACAGTGCAAACAGGAAACACTGAATGAAAGAAACAACACAACAACAAAATGAACCTACAGTATACTGGTTCAACGACCCACTGTCCCAGAGAACTGTTTTAAATCAACTGACTTTAATCATTTACTTGTTAGTCCTTTAATCAGGATGTGTAACTTGCAGCACATTCTCTGCAGAGACAATTGGTTTTCAACTCTGATCAAGGCGAAGCTCTCATAAGAGCTCTGATCTGTCATGGTGGCTTATGTGATTACTCTCAACATTACAGTAGCACGTTCGTATGGGAGCTCAGCAAAGCAGCTTTAAATGCACTAATATATGGAAAGTGAACAAGGGGATTCTGCCTAATGTGAAAAATTAGTGCTTAGTCAGGGAGTAAATCCTGGCTATCCCTAAGGACTCTGACTCAAACACACACACACACACACACACACACACACACACACACACACACACTTACATACATACTTACTATTACCCTTAAGAATTTATCTGTGTTTGTATTATTAAAAAAACAATCTATAACATTTGACTAGCCTAGCAGCAATGACATTTTGTGTGTATGTTTGTTGTTAATGTGTTACTGCATCTCAGGTGTGTAGTTGTGTGTGTGTGTGTGTGTGTGTGTGTGTGTATGCAGCCTTAGGGGATGCTAATGAGTTCATAGTGCTCAGTGATTTGAGACTGATTGACTTTCTTTGTGTTTGTCAGTTTGAGCTAGCTGCTCTGGTTTTAAAATGTGAGAAACAATATCAGAGAATCTCAAACAGAAACAAAACAATTGTAATTTGAGATATTTAAAGAAATAGTTCCATCATGAACTCTGCCTAAAGCCACACATTGTTATTTTTGCATTTCTTATCGTGTACGTATTGAACAACCCAAATAAATCTTTGATTTGAGCTTTAAGGCACATTTTGAACTCAGAGCTATGCCAGCAGTATTCCCCTACTTTCAGTCTTTACACTAAGATAAGATAATCAGCTGTCTGCATTCAAGCTAATTTGCAAATTTCCCCAAAGTGTCAAATCATTACTTGAAACATCCAATATATTTCCCTTAATATTAACTGGATCCAATAATAAATCATGAAATGTTTTGGGGGTGTGATTAAATCCTAGCAAAATGTCAGATGATGTTTTCCATCCACAGCAGCGTAACACTGTGGGAGCATGATATAATCCATCATGTAGGAGAGAGGAAAGCAAGATCGAAGAGCGAGATGAACAGGAAAGATTAGAGAGGAGTGTCAACATCAGACGGCTGCTGGGTTCAGCTCTTTGTGTCTCTCTCTCCCTGTCTGTCTCTGTCTGCTTACCTCTTTCCTGACCTTCAGGAGCAGACAGTGATGCAGACACATGTACTCTGGGGGGTTAAACTAGGCCTACATATCCAGCTGCTTCTCTGTCAGGCAGCTGCACAGGAATCTGACTTAAAAATAACAATAACTGAGCCCTATGCCTACACAGCAGGCAGAAGCCTTAGTTCCTGATTTTGATTAGCTGACATAAGTGGTAACATACAAGTAAGAGTGACCTTGGATCCTGCACGATGCCCTTCTCTTCTTCTATTGACTTCACATTTTTAGTTGCTTTTTTGCATTTAATCTAAAATATGGCATCATATGCTTAGTTCCCGACAGCAATGCACAGTGGTGTAAGATGAAAGTGTTAACCATCCTGGTAGCTCTCCGATCTAATGTCTTCACCCAATTCGTTGTTATTCCATGTCTTTGTACTCACAGTAAACCTACATAATAAAGCAGAGACACTCGAAAATCTAATTCTGAATGCATTCAGTTCCTTTGTATCACCTACCCCTACTTATCCCACCGTAACCCTCATTTCCCTTTGAAGCCTGCTGATCCTCCGTGGCTCAGTGCCGGTGGTGGTACCAGTCATAGCTGCAAAAATCCCAGTTAATCTGTGAGGGTCCGGTACAGACACGGAAGGAAGGACGGCTTTTGTATTTGGTATTAACACCCAGAACGAGACTGCAGTTTGTGCTCTATTATTAGACACGAGCTGTTCATTCGCACAGGGACTAAAAGACACAAGGAAGTAGAGCTCAGGGTTCAGGACTTTGATCATGCTTAATTAACCAATGGTTTATTGGTTATACAATTACTAGTGGCTACCCTGTCAAAACTCTAATCTTTGGGATATGAGCAGAGGCGGACTTACCATTAGGCAAAGGTCGGCAATTGCCTTAGGCCCCAAGCTACCAAGGGCCCCGTAAAACGAATCATAAACTTATGGTTACGATTTGTTGTCTTACTTTTCACCAATTAATTATATCTCTAAACATCGATGCGCTAACGTGCTATCCGATTGTTTAATTCATGATGAGAAACCCCCCCCCCAGTCCCCACTACATTGGACTATTCCATTATCCAACTGCGCATCTGCGTGTGTGTTTGTAAACAAACAGCTCAGCATGCTGTAAGCTGCAGGCTACAGACGGTTGAAAAATGAAGCTGAAGCTACCGAAGTGGTTCTGAAAAAAGGAAGAAGAGGGAAGAAAGCAGACAGTTTTTAGCAAAACTTCCAAAGGTAACAACCTTTTTCACGACGGCTACTGACAACACCAACATTAACGTTAGGCTACTAAAGAGCAGCAAGAAGCCGGTGCTTGCGCTAGCAAAGCTAGCACTGATGAAGAGGAGCTACCCACCGGCAGTGTCAGCCCAGGTTGCTCAAGCGATGCGGGGCGCATACATGTAAGTATCCCGCTTTGGCCGGAAAGTCCCGTGATTTTACCCTTCTTTCCGCCGTCCTCCGTGATTAGTATTTTCCCGTGAAATCTCCCGTATTTTAACCTGCGTTATTAAAAATAATAATACCCATGCAGCGCTGCGCAGGGCTGACTTAAGGACGCATGTTGGACTTAAAATAAGGAATGCTAGTGTGACGGAAGCCAGCGAAGCTGTGCAGTGAGTAAACCTCACTCCCCGACACATTAAGAGACGCACTGGCGAACGACGCTAGCGGCCGTGAGTTTTAGCCTCCTCGTCAGTGTGTCCGCCTCCCGTACCCGAGGTCGCCAGTTCGAGTCAGGACCGTGCAGTGGCCTATGTACTCGGGGTCAGTCGGTTACACTGGTTAGAAACATAGACTGTATATAAAAAGGTTAGAAATCATGTCCGATTTTAGCCGGCGCTGCAAAACGTCACCAGGACACATGACATTAAAAACTCGCGGGAGCAAGGCCACTGCAGGCGCCGAGACCGGCGGCGCAGTTGCTTTTCCCCGACTACACAAAGTTGGAACCACACTATTGCCTCGTCTCGCGGCATTTTTCTTTGCAAGATCAGTCATTGATCTCAGCTCACAGTGAGCTCACGCAGGTAGAATGTGTCCAACTTTACGGCGCCGTTTTTATACCCCGCCCCTGCAGTCACCTGCATCTCACTTTAGACTATCAAGTCGGCGAAAGTCAGCCGCCGTCATCTCGAACACACCTATACCCAGTCTGAGCTCTGTCACTAGCCTCGCGATAACTGCCACCTGCAGGTAGACGTTGGACAACAGAACTGTTTGCGCTCTACTCTCATGTAAAATGAACCACTCTGGCCCAGCCCACAAATACACTCCTTCCAAAACAGTCTTAAAGAAGCAAAGTCTGCAACAAATTTACAATAAAGAACAGTACAATAGTAAAAAAGTACAATAACTCAGTAAAAGAGTAAAGAAAAGTTATGTGAAATTAAAAGAAACACTTTAAAAGAAAAGCAATATGAAATGAAAAGAACGTGTGGAATGAAAATAAAATGTAAATGTAAAGACAAGCAATGTTAAATGAACAGAAAATATGCAAATAAGCATTTAAATAAATGCTCTTCATATATACCCTTTTGTTTTCTTTTAGGCTATAACACCTGTCTTAAAATGTGAGGGATACTGGAGCTTGGTTGGGGTGGTGGGACTGCTCGCGTTGGGCGCCGGAAAATTTCCCTTATTTTCAAATCCAAAACTTGACAGGTATGAAGTACGTCTTTCCCAGATAAATAAGGACTGAAAAGGGGAGAACAAGGGTTGTGGAGGGCCCCATGCCTGTGTTTGCCTTAGGCCTCAAAATGACTAAATCCGCCCCTGGATATGAGTGCAGTTACAAAAATATATAGTAGTCTGGCAACCCACAGAACCAACATACTTTTGTGCAGATGATTGGAAAGTGTAAAGTTACTTTCCCTGATTTTGTTCCAGTATCCCAAAACTCCAAGGATACTGTACAGCCCAGTATCCCTTAGATTATGTTTGGACAGCATTGCAACTAACAACTGAAGTCCAATGCCAAGGTTTTGATGTGGGGTTTTGGAAGAATGCGTATTAGCATGTCAGGCTAATGTCTTTTCTGCCATCTCAGACCTACAAGCCACACAGCTTAAAGAGACCTATTGTGCTTTTCCACATTTTATGACTTATCTACGTTACAATATTGGATGTTGATGTTAAACATGGCCAAAGCTTAAAATAATGAAGTTCAAGTATTTTTAACATATCAATGTGAGCCAAAACTTCAGGTTTCTTCCTGTTCTGAACGCTCTGTTTTGGGCTTTTTCTATCAACACCTCCGTTCTACATAATACGGAGCTGGATGAAGCCGTGTTCCATATCTGGTCATGTGCTCCGCACAGCAACGGCACAGCAACGCTCAGTCTGTCTGTACTGCCCAGCGACAACAGACCCGTAACATGCTTAAGGTCTTGGCCAATAACAAGACAGGAGCATCTACAGCTTGTTTCAGACAGAGGCTGAAATGAAGACTACATGAAGAGTCAGTACAAGACAGAGAATCATTTTTAGGACCTTTGAATCATGCAAAGTTGCCATACAGGAGTCATACAACTACAATATAGGACTGGAAAAACAGTTTAACAGGTCTCCTTTAAAGCTCAGTGAACTAGAGCATTGACTGATAATTCTCTGTGGGTTTGTCACATTGAGAGACTCAAGAGATTTACTTTACTTTCAGCTGTTAATATAGAATATTAGTGAGTGTAGCTTTAACTTTAACTATTTTACTAGCTGTGCTAATTTTTACATTTTAAAAATTGTGTGTTTGAAAATATGATATGATATTGGTTTTTAAAGAAGTGTCCAATATCAACATTCTGCCTGGCTCTAGTGCTGGTACTCAACACAGTTTCATTTCAAACAACAATCTGGGAAGAATTTTTTTAAACTTTGATCTTTAAGGTTATAAACAGATTCTCCATGGCTGAACGGTGAAATAGGGGTTCTTACCCTGAGTGTGCTGTATGTTGAGCTGGTTGATCTGCTCAGTGAACTCATTCTCCTCAATGGTCTCAGTGCGAGGAACAGAAAGAGAGAAACGCCTCTTAAAGTTCTTCATCTTGTTCATGGTGCTAAGGAGCAATCTCTGGGAGAAGAAGGAGATAGAGAGACGGGAGAGAGAGAGAGAGAGAGATCCACCAGTAAATATCCAATCAGTCATCCAATCCATAAATGCATTAAGACTGTACATGGATCAAAACAAAAATTCAAATTTCAAAAGAATTTGTCTGTAGTTTGTGTTACATGACTATATAGCCATATTTTTTATTCATAATGTTTTTTTACTCATAATGTACATTACATAATATAACAAATCACAAAAGCTGAGTGGGAACATTCCTCGGCACCTGCCTACATTAAACATGCTGCAGTGTGTTGTGTAGCTGTGATGGATCTTTATGTGCAGCTTGACCAAAGACAGTCATCTGTGTCATCTGATAATGAGGCAGAAAGCAGCAGGAAAGCATTTGATCAATATACCCTCTCTCCCCCGGTAGGTTACACATCTACAGCCAGCCCTGCTAGTTAGTTTTCTGTCCCCTGCACTTTCTTCAACTCAACCTTTTGTTCTCTTCAGTTTCTCTGGTATGTGTGCTGCAGAGTGTTGTGTCATGGGGTCTCCTTGATTCCTTTACTGACATGGATTTGTGCATGCGTCTGGGTGTTTCTGCTCATTACTGTGAAGGCTCAGAGATGTGTATTGTGGGTTCAATTACAGCAAGATACCACAACCCTTCTGGTATTTTCTGGTCCCAATAACCCATCAGGTTTGTCAGAATACCCTGACTCGTGCAATACCCACAGTGTGTCAGATGGCTGCCTGTGTCCAATCAAGAACATCCCACACACACATGGACAATACATGCACAGACATGCACACAAACAATATCAAAACTTACACACAAAGTGCATCCAGATCTCAGTGATAAAAATCCAGCCCAACCAACAGCAGTGACTTTTCCACTGAGCGACATCACCTTGAGATGCGCACGCACACAGGGGTGTTGAACAAGTGAAGGAGAGTTTATGGGGTGAGTTATTTTTGTTCCTTCAACTGCATTAATAGCAACAGTAATGGATGGAAAATGTTTAATTTCCCATGAAGGAAACCCTCCTGTAAGCTCACAGTGCAAAAGCCATTAGGATTTAGCAAGCCCAGAATCTGACTGTGGCTTAGATCTAATAGAAAGACTTCAGATAGATGTCTAAATGTATCCTTTGCACAAAGCTGAGCTACATTGAGGCATTTTCAAACTAAAAAACATGTCTTGCTTAGCAACCAGGGAAGCTCTCAGCTGTCTTCAGCAGAAAATGTTTGCCTTCTGGTAGAACTGGACATTTACAAGAATATTTTAATGCTTTAGTGCATCAATACAAAAAATGTAAATATTCTGGGGCAAAATGGATCTACAGTAAATAGTATCGACCCCACAGTTGACAGGAGCATCAAAGAAAGGCTCAGGACAGTTTCCCTGAACAAAAATGACTGACAGTTTCCTCACTGCTGTATTTTGTTACTATAGTCTTTAAAAAGCTTCTTCCTTCTCTTCGCTTGCCTCACAACACGCCACAAATGATGAGCCATATGTTCCTGTTTTTTGATGCCACTGGTCAGCAGGTTTCTCTGTTATCATGGAAACGTGGCTATCTCTTTAAAAGTTAAATACGTCAGTTTTTATTTTTTTGAAATGTCTAACATGCATGAGACTAATTAATCTAAGAGCTGACTGGCCTGATGCTGCCGACCAGTCTGTCTTTGTGAAACTGGCCCCAGGTCAGAGACCTGGACTTTAATGAGCTGGTGGATAGTTTTGCACAGATCTGGTGAGTTAAGAGCTCATACAGTTACTGCATGTTCATGGCTGATCACAGTTTGATATGAGTTGAGCTAAATCCCTGTAAATTTAATACAAATTTCGAACTGAACTGTATACGCTGCATTCATCTAACACAAGGTTTTGTGCTGTTAAGGTAAAACACCTGGCACATACTGTATCTAGGTTTCTAGTGTGTGGGTAGTGGTGGAGCAGTGGATAAGACACATGCCTTTGGTGTGAGAGACCTGTGTTCAATTCCCCACTGTGACACATCTACCAATGTGTCCCTGAGCAAGACACTTAGACCCCATCCACACTATTGCAATGTTGTTTTAAAACGGAGACCTTTTGCTATGTTTGCACCTACCGACCAGACTAAAATGGCAAAAAGGAAGACCTAAAACGGAGAAGTTTGAAAACGCTGCACACTCGTTTTTCGCTTTAAAACTACGAGCAAAAATGGAGGATTTGTGAAACGATGACGCAGACGCTCACGTTTGCTTCTCTGATTGGGTCTTATAAGTCATGCAAAGTAGAAACACGATGCTACTGAGTTTTTGACTTGGTATTTTTATTAAAATATTTTGTATCGTGCCTACACTTGTACTGTGTATGTCGCTGTATTTACTTTGTGACGACTCTCAGTCTGTTATCCAGCGCCACAGCCGCTTTTGTTACATTCAGCAACAGTCCCAGCTCGTTATTGGTCCATGAAAAATGAAATCTGGTGTGGTTCTTCATCTATAGTACTTAGGGCTGGACAATAAAACAATAACATAGAATTATCACATTTTTTTCAATAACAATATAACAAATGTTCAATAAATATTCAATAAATGTTTGATTTTATTCACTTGAATCATGAGCGAATTAGGACTAATTATTTTATTAAGATGTTTATTTTGTTACTTAATTTTACTCATGCATATTTGTTAACAAAGATGTTTTGAATGTTCTTCCTCAGATTTGTTAAGTGATCCACTGTTTGGCATCAAGTGTTGACCATAAATAAGAGTTTAAACCATCAGTTTTCTTCAACTTTCACTCGGGAGCAAAAATCAGCCTTTAAACTTAAAAGAAATAAAGATTTGATACTTATTGTGATAATTATAGATATCGAAACAAAACTTTTTATCGTGATAACATTTTTGACTATATCATTCAGCCCTAGTGGTACTTTATTTTTTCGCCAAATCTTCGGTAACTATGGAATAGACCAGCGGTTTTCAATAGGTGAGGCGCGCCTCCCCTGTGGGGCGCCAAAGAGCGACAGGGGAGGCGCGAGTCAGTTGATAATACGCGGGTGAGAAATCCGTTCTCTTTCCCCGCCACACCCCGTGATGGACTGAGCCTGCAGGAAGAGGAGGCCCTGGTCGAGCTCAGCTCGAATATGGACTTGAAGCAGAGACTGGGAGAAATGCCGATCACGCGTTTCTGGTTTTCTGTGGAGAGCGAGTTCCCCCAGATCTCCAGTAAGGCTACGAAAGTGCTAATCCCCTTCACCTCCACCTACTTGTGTGAGTGTGGGTTTTCCGCACTGACCCTGATTAAAAACAAATACAGATCAAGGCTGCAGGTGGAGGACGACTTGCGTTTATTTCTCTCTGGAGTACAGCCCCGCATCGAACACCTCTGTGCATCAAAAGCGCGGCCTCATTGTTCCCACTAATATGGACGATTAAATTGAAACTCACGTGTTGTCTTGAATGCATAAATTGGTTGGTCCATAGAGGGTTGATGCCGCTCTTGTAGCGCAAATGACGTGAATGGCGCATTTTGTTTGTTTAAACCTTTTTGTTCAAAAAGGTTTTTGATCGTTAAAAAAATTCATGAAAAATATGTGAATCTGTTCGATCTGAAAACATGCCTTCAATGCAGTTGACTGTTAAATGTTGTGTTCCGTGAACAAACAGCGTTGTCGTTCATTGATCAGGTAGAGCTGTCCATTGTGCTGATTTTATTCGAGACGCTTTTTCAACCGTCAGGTGTCCGTCGTCGGTAGCTTTGGCGCCGATTACACGTTAAAGGGATAGTTCACTTCAAAATGAAAATTCTGTCATCATATAGGCCTACTCACACTCAAGTTGTTTCAAACCTGTATGAATTTCTTTCTATTCACAAATATCTTTATTGAATTTTAAATTTTTTCCAAACATACAAAAGAAGGAATGTATAAAGACAAACATAAAAAACACAGCCTCCCCCCACCCTAGAACCCCATGCTCACTCCATCAGCAAACAAAAAAAACCAAAATAAACAAAATTATAGTTTACATGTCACAGGCTTTTACAAGGCGCAAGAAAGGCAACCACATATCTTTAAAGTCCTCAAGTTTTCCTCTCACAATGTAGGTCAGTTTCTCCAGTGCCAGGTTGTTAGACATTAGTTTGATCCACTGGTTTATCTTTGGTCTTTCTGTGTTCTTCCAGTTCAGAGCGATTACATGTTTAGCCTGCAATAGGCAGAAACTAACAAGATTCCTCTTTTTGTAGTCCCTTTAGGAAAGATGTGCAGCAAGCAGAGTTTACTGTCCATTGGTATGTTACATTCAGTCAAACGGAAATAAATGTAGTAACCTCCTTCCAAAAGTCTGAAGTTCCGGACACTGCCACATACAATGAAGAAGAGTGCCCTTATCTACACCACATTTTACACAAACATCAGGAATATTAGAATTAAAATGGTGAAGTTTTACAGGAGTAATGTAGGTTCTAAATAACCATTTGTACTGCAGCAATCTAAACCTGGTGTTAATAGTTTGTGTCTGTGCCAGCAGGCAAGCATTTTTTCCACTCATCATCTGAAATTTCTGTTTGTAAATCAGTTTTCCAAGCTTGCAATATCGAAAGACTACTTTCTTTTGAGGAAAGTAGTAAAATGTTGTAAAATTTGGAAAGCAGGCCTCTACTCTGATGATGGTTAACGGCTATGTTCTCTATAGTGGAGAGTGGGGTTTCACAGTAGACTTTAGTTGGGTAGTGATGAAACTTCTAACCTGTAGGTACTTAAAAAGTGTTTTTTGGGCAAACCGTATTTATTTACCAATTGCTCAAAAGACATCAACACTCCTTCACTATATAGGTCCCCGATTTTACTCAAACCATTATTCAGCCAAATTCTAAACCCCCTGTCTGCTCTTCCTGGTTTAAATCTATCATTTCCCCAAATTGGCGACAAACATGAGAGCTTAGATACCTCCGACAAGGCAGAATGACATTGGTGCCAAATTGATATTGTATTTTTGAGAAAAGGATTTTTCGTGTTTTTTACTAATTGTTTGATTTCGGCTGCATAAAGATAATTTGTCAAAGGTAGCTTCAATGTATTGTTCTCAATGTATATCCAAGATGGTGTATCCGTGGTAGAAAAATAGTAAGTAGCAGCGCATAATTGAGCTGCCCAATAGTACAGCTTAACATTAGGCAACCTAAGCCCTCCTCGGTCATAGGGCAGATATAGAAGGGAGAGCCGCAGCCTGGGGCGCTTACTATTCCATAAAAATTTGGTAAAGGTTTTATTCAAGGAGGAAAAGAAGGAGGTTGGAATGTGTAAGGGGATGGACTGAAAAAGATATAAGAATTTTGGGAGAATGGACATTTTAATAATATTAATGCGACCTATCATAGAGATTGGCATCCCATCCCATCTTTCTAAGGAATCTAATACATTTTTTACTAAGGGATCATAATTAATTGAAACAATTTTCTTTATGTCAGGATTTATTTTAATTCCCAGGTAAGTGAAGCCTTCATAGGTACATGTAAATTGCGTCTGTATTGTAGGGTTATTTTTGTTCAGCATTAACAGGGAGCTTTTCTTTTGGTTGATTTTATACCCCAAGAATTCACCATACCTCTTCAGAATTTGGCCAACAGCCTGGACAGACTTCTCTATATCAGTTAAGAACAAAACGACGTCATCTGCAAAAAGAGACAAGCGATGTTCTGTTCCCCCAATTTGAATACCAGTAATATCAGAGGAATTACGTATTGCCATAGCGAGTGGCTCGATAGCAAACAAAAAAAGAAGGGGCGATAATGGGCATCCTTGTCGTGTCGATCTACATATGCTAAAAGGACTTGATAGGTGGCTGTTTGTTACAACTTTGGCTATGGGCTCTGTATATAGTAATTTAATCCATTTCAAATATTTTTCGCCCAAGCCAAATCTTTTGAGTGTCCCAAAAAGAAAACACCATTCGATCCTGTCAAATGCCTTTTCGGCATCTAGTGACAGAAAAGCATGATCCATGGCAAACTGTTTTTCGTATAATATATTCAATAATCGCGTGGTATTGTGAAAAGCTTGGCCAAGAACAAATCCATTTTGGTCATTCGAAATTAAGTTAGGAATATGTGATTCGATCCTCCGAGCTAGAGCTTTGCATAGAATTTTGGTGTCACATGACATCAAGGATATAGGCCTATATGAGCCCATGTCTGTCGGAGCTTTACCTGGTTTTAACAGGAGTGAAATAGCTGCCAATCTTAAGGATGGAGGTAGGATGCCATTCTCGTAGGACTCATTATACATTTCAAGTAAATGGGGTAATAATTTATCTGAAAATCTCTTATAAAGCTCAATAGGCAGGCCATCAGGGCCAGGGGCTTTACCTGTATTCATATGGGCAAGTGCCCCCTTAAGTTCTTGAATGCTCAGTTTTCCATCTAAATCATTTTTAGTTTCCTCAGACAAGGTTGGGAATTGAAGTTGGTCTAGAAACTGATCCTGTTTATCCATATTGTCTGGATATTGGGATGTATATAAATTTTTATAATATTCTGCAAAAGCGTCATTTATACATTTTGGATCCACTACCTTCTCTCCATTTTCAAGTACAATCGAATTAATAGCCCTACTTGTCTGTATTTTTTTAAGCCTCCAAGCCAGGAGTTTTCCTGCCTTCTCACCCTGATCATAGTACGACTGTTTCAACCACATTAAACTAGTTGCTATTTTATTGGTAGTGAGTTCATTATATTCAGATTTTAATAGGAGAAGCTTTTTATACTTTTCAGTGTCATCACAGTAATACAGCTGGTCCTGCAGTTCCTTTATTTGCTTGTCAATATCTTTCAGTTTATTTAGATGTATTTTAGATTTATGCCGAGTGTAGCTCATTATTTCCCCCCTTATATAGGCTTTAAATGCTTCCCATTTTATTGATGCGCTGGTCTGGTCTTTATTAAAATTAAAATATTCCGCTATTTTTTCTTCAAGAAATTCCTCAAATTCTGCGGACTTTAGCCATTTAGCTTGAAACCGAAATGGAAGTGGAGATGAATAATAATTAGGAAACTTAATTGATAATATAATTGGAGCGTGGTCTGAGAGTAGTATAGTCTCATACTCAGCAAGTCTGAATCATAGATATCAGACCAGAAGAAATCAAAAGAAATCTATCCGAGAATATGTTTTATAGGTAGCAGAGAAACATGAATACTCAGTCTTACTCGGATAAAGGTGTCTCCAAATCTCCACTAAATTAAGATCTTTCATAAATTTTCCAATCGTTTTCCTGGCTTGCTGGTGGGATGTGTCGGAGCTATTTGAACGGTCCACTACAGGATGTATCACACAATTAAAATCTCCTCCGATGATGAACTGGCCCCTATAACCCGACACAGTTAAAAAAAAATGTTGATAAAAGGCAGGATCATCCCCATTGGGGGCGTATAGACATACCAAGTTGACTAATGTAGAGATTATAGTTCCACTAAGTATAATAAATCTCCCAGATGGATCCAGATATTTATCTTTTAGATCAAAAGGAACTGATTTATGGATCAATATTATGACCCCTCTTGCATGAGTCGTAAAACTAGAGGAGAATACCTGACCAGGCCACCTAGATTTAATCTTATTCACATCCTTATCTACCAAGTGTGTCTCTTGTAAGAAACACACTGTGCTCTTCATTTGTTTAATTCTGCCCAGTACCTGTTTAAGCTTGACAATTTTGTTTAGACCTCTTACATTCCAACTGGACACATTTATAACTGAGGTATCGAACATAAATCATGTAATTGAAAATATCTCAGGCCATGTAAAGTCATCAAACACACAATAATCTGGAGTGAGCCCCTTATTACAAAACCCCACACATTTCCCCAATATGAATTTCTTTCTTCTGCTGAACACAAAGGAATATATTTTGAAGAATGTCAGTAACCAAACAGTTAACTGGAACCATTGATTTCCATAGTATTTTTTAGTAAGTCAATGGGACCAGTTTACTGTTTGGTTACTGACATCAAAATATATTCCTTTGTGTTCAGCAGAAGAAAGAAATTCATACAGGTTTGAAACAACTTGAGGGTGAGTATATGATGACAGAATTTTCATTTTGATGTGCATCCCTTTAAGCATGTTTTGTTGACTTGTGGTTAGGCATATGCTACTGATGTTCAGTGATTTTAAAAGTAGCCTCAATTAGGCCTGCATGAAGTTGGAAATTATTTGCTGTTGCAAGAATCATTTATGAATGCACTTAAAAAGAAAATAAAATGTCTTCAAATAAAATTTAAAAAAAGATTTGTTGTTGATCAGACAATCAGTTGTTATTGAAACTCATCATTGCCTGGAACACACAAAAGATGGCATTTACTGCAGTGGCGTGGGTTAGGGCAGGCAGACAGTGTTTTGGGGAAGGGGGGGGCTCGGCTGTTCTTACCTACTCTAAGGGGAGGCTCACATTCACCCAATTTGAAAACCCCTGGAAAAGACCACCTGCTTCATGTGTACACTGGCACATGCATGCCCAGTGTACGTGATCGGTTAGTATTGGTTTATATACCATAGACTGTATATAAAAATGGACGTAGTATCCATGACGTCACCCGTTGGTTTCTGAAGAGCAGTTTTGAAGCCCGAATTGGGCGGAGCTGGCCGTCGCCATCTTGGCGCCACTGCGCGTCACTTCCAAATAACCATAAATGGGCAAAGAGGCAGGTGGGTGGAGCTGAGGTGACGTGTTGCTGAAACCACTCCCGCCTAGCTCGACATGACCGAGTTAGCTTATGCTAAGGAGCTAATGCTATATGCTATTCTGCGTTAGCACAGGTAGCTTCTAAATCCCCGGTGCTGTACGGTGGAGGTTGGAACCTGTGGCCGTTTTGGTAACTTACCAGTTTATGGTCGTCAGATCATCAAGGTAAGACACCGGAAAATATTAAAATAACTCACAATTCTGTTATTGACATTATACTTCACCAGGGTTTAAATGCTTTTTAATATATAAATAAGGTAACGTTATTTTGCAACACCAACGTTAACAGTTAACTATGAATCAGTTATTAATTACGTTAATGTTCACTTAACGTTACATCTCAAACGAACAATCTGAAGCAAATCAATTAACCCTTTTACATAACGTTGTAGTTACGAGTCATTTATCTGGATGTCACCTCGGTATGTTACTTGTAATAAACATAATAAGCTAGCGGTAGAGTGTTTAGTTACATGATGGAACCTGTAAAACGTTAGCCATGGCTGTTGTTACGTTAATTAGTTCCCCACACCGTTATATTGAGTAACACTGCTGCTGTTGGCAGGGCTGTGTGGGATTATTGTCTGGAATAGGACACTTGAGAGAGAAACTTTTTATATTTGTCACAAGATTTTTGTTGAGGATCTGATGCCTCCACTCCTGCTTTAACTGTAACGTTAACGTTAGTAGAACAACTTGGCTGCTGGACATTTGACAGCTGATAAAATTGTCTGTCTTAAGCAGACAACACAAAACATTTAAAGACTGTCTCCTTTGTTCCATCTCTCCCACTTATGTGACATAATAGTGCTGTCAACATTAAAACACTGAGGCATCTTTTAGAAGAGCATCTCAAAAAATTAGAATACTGTGGAAAAGTTCATAGTGATCATCTGAGATTACAGGCTTCAGAAACCTTTGCAGGTGTTTTGAGTTAATTAGCTGTTTAGAGAGCTCATCTCCAGTTGACATTTCTGTATAATTTATAATAGAGAAATGTATTTTTTATTCTAAATGTTTATACATTTTGAGATACTGGAGTTTTTATTTCCATGAGCTGTAAACCGTAATCAAGATGAAAACAAAAAGGGTTTGAAATGCTTCACTTTGTGTAATGAATCTAGAATATATCAGAGATTCACTTTTTGAATAGAATTACCTTAGAAAATACTTCACAATATTCTATTTATTAAAGACTCATCTGTATTTTTTACTTTATATTTTTCATCACCTGAAGCATTTGCCTCCTAGAGTCACTCTGTGGATCAGATGTCCCACCTGGTGCCAGAGAGCTGCAGAGACCTGGAAGCCTTGCTATTGTCATGAAAGTCTGTATCTGTTGGCGTGGACTGACGTGGAAAGGCGTTCTCTCTTTCTGTTGACTTTGAGTTGTAAATATTGTCCATATTTGTGTTATAGGTCCATTTAAAAAAGATATGGTTTATGCTTCACATTGTAATAAATCCTATATATATTAGCACTCCCTGTCTTTACTACTTACTGAAAAGCTAATGGTAAACCACAAAAAAACATGAAACATTAAAACTGAACTCTTGCTAAAGAACATCAGTCTAGTATAAGTTAAAAAGTGAAAATACTACCGAACGTTTCACATGAAATTTTGAAAAATAATTATGCAGTGTACTTCTGTGTGTGCAGGAGTAATTTTACTTTCTACCTTATACTTTAAGATAAATAAGGAGCCATACACCCAGTACCCATATACTGTATAACAGAGCCTGAAGTTTCTTTAAGTGCCTTGTTTGCTGCTCTGTTTAAGTCTAGTATAAACACAGAATAATGTGGGCACATCCAAACCATCCTGTGGGTAAGCGCTGAAACAAAGAATGATCTGCACTTCATTTTTTACTTTCTACTAACATGTAAATGTAAATGTTAGCCTATAAATAACATCTTAATATTTCCATTTACAGCCATTAACTATAATACATTAAGTTTAGATCACACTGTTTAAAATTAAAATATGAAACTGATAATGAAGAAAGATTTTATTATGTATAATTATTTTTATACCATTTTATACACATTATAACAAAGTATTCCTAATACAAAAGCAATAGTTTAACAAATAAATAAACTCTTGTCTTGCATTTATGAAAACAACAATGTTAAAAGGTTACAAATGTAAAAGTAGATTTATATGACTTGAAATGTGTTGAGAGTTATTATAATGATAGAATCTGTTGATAAGAACCCAGTGTCATAATTTCACGTCAAGTAGTGTTCAGGTGTTGTGAGTAAAAAGAAAAGCAGGAGCTGAAGAGCTGGAAGCTGTTATCTCCTGAAGAGCTGGACACAGCTAATCACATCTGGAGCAATCAGCTCCTCTGGCACCTGTAAAGACAACAATGGGTAGACAGTTAAGCAGCTTCTTCCAAAGAGCCATAAAGCTACTGAACTCTGAGATCGCCTCAGCATGATAACCTCTCTGGCATGTGACAGTAATTAGGGGTGGCAATGTGAAATACGCTGTTTACTAATATGTGCAAAATACGGTTTTCCAACACGTTCTCATCTCAATGCGTTATAAGCTTTGTCACTCTTTCTCAAATGGTCGGTATATGACGCCCTGAGATGAGAACGGGTTTCTGCTGGACACTGTGCAATAATAACTACTCAAGTCAGATCTTATTGAACCTTTATTATAAGGATCTTATTTTACATTTCTGAACTGTACTAACTTTTTTTTGGCAAATTCCAATCCACCAAACAAACTCGGAGGCGGCTCTCACACACCTAATTTATCGACTTAACTAAACCATCGCCCTAGTTACAGCCCAGCTACCTGTCTGCAGGCAGAACGTGAATTAACGTTATATGCTGACAAAGACGGTGGATGCAAATCTCTGCAGGTAGCCTACAACAGCTGTTCAGTTGAATTATGCATCCACCTCTTAAGCTCCTTATCAGAAACGTCGCTGATCAAACGCAGTTTTCACCTCAGATTGTTTGCTGAATCTCAATGAATGCTACATTTACTGTGTGTAATAATTTATGGATGACTGTAAACTGCCTTTAATATGTACTCTGAATCAATCAAGAATAGTATAACGTTATCGTTGTGAAACAGTAACGTTACACTCGGAGGTGCACGGCTCTCCTCGGGAGAGACAGCTAGCTAGCTAGTGGCATCGGTGCTCCTCGGTGTGACAGTTTCAGGCAGCCGCTCCCCCCTCGGCTCTCTGCCTTTAAACCCTTCGTGTCCATCGGGATCAGGAGCAGCCACTTCTAATAGTACCTGGCTAGCACCTAACTTAAAAGTGATTCCGTTACAGGACGTGGCTAAATCTCACATCGCCCTTTAGTAAAAGTTACCGTTAGCATAACATCAGCTAACTGAGAGCTGAGCCTTTACTTACAACTTCACACAGACGCCTTTTTTTCAAAGCATTATCACCCTAACGTCTAACACCAAGGTTAATCTAATAACGTTACATTTTGGCTTCTCTCTTCTTGCTGACTTGTCTTTAACTCATTAAAAGCTGTGGTTAAAACACACTAACTTACTTACTTAGCAGCTTGGGGCTGCTCGTATATGGCTAATTAGCATAACGAGCTAACGTTAAGCTAACCGACTGTATGCCGATACCTGTTAAACGTTAACACATAAATAAAATACAGGAATTTCACTCACCAAGTAGAACACGGATTTCCTGGAGGTTCTATCTCCAATGAACTGCACAGCCTGCCATTATTCATCTGGTATCTGCATGTAGAAATGTCCAAAAGCCTCCGACAGGCTTAGCCTCAGAGCTCCGTGTAGCTGAGTGAGGCTAACAGACGGCAGACCGAGTGTCAGGAGTGGCAGCAGCTAATGGAGCCTGTCAATCTAAGCTGCCATGCCACTAATAATGCAGAACTTTAAGGCTTAATATAATTTAAGCAGCTGAGTTATTAAAAAATTCACCCCCCCCCTCACAGTTGTCACGAAGGGCAAAATTAGCGATATGCACTAAAACCATTTTTTGAACCAGGCTGTAAACATGTTTTATTCTGCTGTACAGTTGGGCATTTTAATATGGGGGTCAATGGAGATTGACTCCCTTCTGCAGCCAACCTCAAGTGGCCACTCGATGAACTGCAGTTTCAGATACTTCCATATTGGCTTCAGGCAGGAGACCGGAAGTTTGCCGCTTGGTTTATACTAAGTATAAACCAAGTATTTATTTAGTTATATAATATTTATTTATAAAATAAGTATTTATTTCTAAATGCTAAACATGTCCATATTTAAACTATCATGACATTGCAGCATTGTGGCTGCAATCACAGCCACAGTGTTTATAAGCGGGAAACATGTTTTTAAGGCAGCGCATCACGACTGCAAAACAATATAACTTCAGATTTACCACAACTTCTCCATGCTAGTGCTCAACACCGGATCCTCCCGGGGCTGTGTGGTCCTACTGCACACTAACTAACACCAACTACTGCAACCCCAGACATGGAGAGTACTCAGTTGTGAAGTTTGCAGATGACACCACATCACTGGCTAGATTTCAAACACTGTGTTGTAGTGTGGTGTGTAAAGTCTGGGTGAAAAATGTGAATGTGAATAAATCATTGTTTTCATTGCCTTAGTTAACTCTGAAACTAAAAATGAGAAATGAGTCTGCAGCACTGCCAGGCAGCTCTTTAGTTGACAAAACATTAAAAAAACTTCCATCTTCTTCTTCTGACCTCTAGTAGCGCTATAGGACTGTTTTTCTACGAGTGGGTTTACCTTGTGCACACTAGGGCACTAAACACTAGGACACAAATGCACTCGATACAGCGCCCCAACAATGGTATCATGCTATTCTACCGATCAACAGGGTTCAGTAACATGCCAAGAAACACAAGACTGTAAGCTATAACATGGATGTACGCAGGATTTAAAAGACACAAACGCGAACCATTTCTTCTTCACCTCTGAGCTCCGATCATCACTCTTCACACACTACGCTCCTCTCACCTGCACACTGTTATTTACCTTTTTCCGGCAACAACGCATGGAGTTCCCGTGGGACTTCAGCGCGAGACTACAGCTAGCCGTCTAAAACACTATTTAGGTGAATTTAAACAATGGCTAAGTTGCTAAATGCATCTTGTTGTCATGTAAGAGCCCTGTTCATGTTGGACAGACATTTTAATTGCATTTTGTGTCTGTTAAGAGGCACAAAGACACTCTTTATGTAAATGCCCCCATTTTAGCTACGTGGGAGCTCTGGGCATTAGCTGTATCAGCTCCATGTTGCAAGCACCAATCCGGCTTGGGTTTTTTTCTATAGACAGTACTCACAAGGTATAACGATCAAGATTAACTTAAAAATTGCCCGGAGTTGTCCTTTAATCAACAAAAGGTTCTATTTTATCTTAAAATCCTTTTGTGGTGGTTTAGGTGCAAAAGTGCAGTGAATGTGAAATCAAATTAAGACACCAAACTAATTATGCACTCTCATTTTTAGAGGTGAAAGATATATTTGAAGGTGTAAGATATGTGCATAGACCTGGGAGAGAAAATAACTAAGGCATCCTCAGAATCAGAGAAGTGTGGGCGGCAGCCATAAATTGAACAGCCAGCGGAGGAGAGGAAGCAGCTCAAAAGGCGATGGTGGAAGTCAATAATCCCCAGATCAGTGCAGAGAAAAGGAGGATTTCTAATTGAGAAGAGGAGAAGCCTTTAGAAATACATGTACTTGTGACTCTTTGATGGAAATGGAAACACACAGATCCACCTCACTGTTTAAAGCAGGAATGCCTACCGTAATAATAACATAATGTTCTTCAATGAGGCTGAAGCTGAAGCACACCAGAGACCTCCATGATCTATATGTTTCTAGAGCTGGAAAAAGCTTTTGGCTCAGTTGCACCACATAATTTCATCATTATGACAGTGATGGTGCAGTTAACATCTATTTCAAACACAACATGTTTTCTTGAAACTGACTGTGGATATTGTGGCAGTGATACAGCATGCTAAAATGGCTAGAATGAACATAAATACCTGATTATCAATAGGTATTTCTTGTTAAGTGTAAGAGAAAACACACAGTATCAAAGAAACCTATAAGTTTAGGAACCGAACCATAATAATAAAAAGCGATCAGATATAAAGCAGATTAAGAGGGAAGGAGGAAAGAAGCTTACTCTGCTGTGTTTCTGCCTGTTTGTCCCTTTGAGAAGTTAGGAGGCAGCCTTTGTGAAGGCAGACTTCCCCAGTGTCTCAGCTTAGGAAGAGAGCACCTCCGGTACACTTCATACAGGAGTTTAAATGAACAACAGTAGCTGACACTGTGCTCTAAAAGAGTGTAATCCAGCCAGGCGCAGAAAAACAACAGTACAAAAACCTCTTTGTGTCACCAGCTGAGGAACAGAAGTGCTGAGTCCTTCTACAAGTTTGGTCTGTTGTGATCTTTTGGAGAAGGAGGAATGACCTTTACTCCTCTGCTATACTGTATGTTCTATAAAGTACTTTAGGTCAAATAAGTGCTAATACAGCTTGGTTTATAATTTCATAGACACTTAACTGTTACAGTTGCTATTATCCTGGAAAACATTTTGCACGATAAAATAAATATGTACAGAGGATCTTTTCATTAAACTTGTCCTTCACTATCTCCACTAGCTCACTGCAGCAATCATATTAGCTATTCTATAGGCATAAAAACATTTTTTCCCCAACAACTAAATTGGATTTCGCACCAAATACTGTGTTTGGAGTAAACAAAAGAAGAACTTTGTATTTATGAGCAAAGAAAGAAACCATGGCTGGAGTGACACTGTAAAGAGCACCACATACAGGTAGTGCTGGGCAGTAGCGTCGCTACAAGTAGCACCATTACTAGTTTAACTACATTTCTCAGTAGCTTGGTGGCAGCGTCGCCAGAAACGAAGCTCTTTTATTGACCGAGTAGCGCAGTAGCTTCCACACACGCTACATTTTCCCCAGCATTTCTGATGGATCAGTAAGTGACCTGTATGTGCAGACGGCAGAAGCACTTCCTGTGATGGTGACATCACACACTGATCCTTGGGCTGATGTCTGCGACTGCTGCAGGGGAATAAATAAATGCACGAGTGAGTTGACTTTCTACTGTGATAGTTACTGTAACAGCTCTTGTGAGACGGATCAGGGTCCAGCCTGGACACCTCTTCCTCTAGTGAGAAGGAAACTTTGATATGTAGTGGCAGAAACTTGTTTCTATGAGATGAGAGATTTCTCTCTCTCTCTTTCTCTGAGGCCTGTTGCCATGAATGTTTAGGTTGTTCAGGTTGCAATGCTGCCAGAGCACAAATTCACATATAAACAATAAAAATATATAATCAATAAACAATGAAATGACATTATAAAAACTAAAGAAAGAGGAATAAAAACACAATATAGACCTACGTAACATTGAAAATATGTCTTGCTTTTTGACAAGCAGTACAATTTTTTAAAGAATAATTATTAAAATAACAAACAATATTCATGATAATATTGTGATAATTAAGTAACTTTATACAAACAACAATGGTTCTCTGTTTGTGAGGAAATGAGGAAATACATTTAGCTGCAATGATATGGCAGTAAGTAGGAGAGTTTCTGTGTCTGACTTCTCTCTCTCTCTGCTCACACACACTGTTTGGAGCAGGTTTTATGTCTTTCTTCTATTGCTACTGTAGAATGAAGTTAGTTCAATATAAACTAGGCCTATACTGTGTGAGTGAATATATATGTGTATATATGACCTCTACAAATGACCTATATGTATGTATGGACTATAAAATATAAACAAATTAAAAGTAGCTTAGATGTAACTAAGCTACTTTTGCCACATAGCTGTAGCTTAGCTTGCTACATTTCACTGGGGGGTAGCTTAGTGAAGTATAGTGAAGCTTCATTTAATGTAGAGAAGCTATGCTCACTACATTTTCCCAAGTAGCTTGCCCAACACTGCACAGAGGAACCTTAAATCTGAACGCAGATTTTACAAGTCAGCGTCTGTTTCCAGAAGTTTGACGCCTTTAGGCTACATCTACACTGATAAGTTTTCGTTTTAAAATGCAAACCTTCTTCTATGTTTGCACCTCCTGTCCAGACTATCAGTAGCATTGTGTAGAAACACAATGCTACTGATAGAGTTTTAGTTTGGGTATTTTTATAAATTATTTTGTACTGTACAAATATCACTTAGGGCGGCACGGTGCTGCAGTGGTTAGCACTGTCGCCTCACAGCAAGAAGGCCGTGGGTTCAAACCCCGGTTGCCCCGGCCTTTCTGTGTGGAGTTTGCATGTTCTCCCCGTGTCTCCATGGGTGCTCCGGCTTCCTCCCACCATCCAATGACATGCAGGCTAGGTTAATGGGTGACCCTAAAATTGTCCTTAGGTGTGAGCGTGAGTGGTTGTTTGTCTCTGTGTGGCCCTGCGATGGACTGGCGACCTGTCCAGGGTGTACCCCGCCTTTCGCCCGATGCCAGCTCGGATTGGTTTCTGGCCCCCGCGACCATGTGCGCAGGATAAGCGGTTTACAATGGATGGATGGACAAATATCACTTATACACTTGTGTTAATATTGCTGTATTTAATTTATGACTCCCAGTCTGTTGTCCGTCTGTTAAAACCCATAGAGTAGATATAACCTTAGTGTCTCTAGGGGGAGCTGTGTAAAGTCTAATAAATGTCCTCAAATGATGTCACAAACCGATTAACCTAGAAATCTGTACCAGAACACATTTTAACTTGGAAGAAATAATCCAAGGACAAACACACTGCTCCACATGATCTTTACAAAAGCAGCACTGAAACAACACAGAAAGCTCTGTACCAACGTTTTAGTCTCATGATAAAAAAATAGGGTCATTTCCAAGCTTACTTGCACTTCACTTACACAAGTGAAGTTTCTCTAAATGAGAGAGCTTCAGTAAAATGTTTTAAACGTAAATATTAATATGGGATGATAACCAATAAAGCTTTCCAGGGAGCCTCAAATGAGTGCAGTTAAAACCCAGGTTCCATTTGCATATCTAAAATTACATAATTCCAAAATATTTGTCAGGCATCCCTGAAAATGTAGCAGACATTCCTTCCTGTTTACACTTCAGTACACCAAAGTCATGGCCAAGAATGTCGTCCACACAGAGTTGTGGAGGACTCTGCCAACATCCTCAAATCTCATCTATATTTTATGATAAAAGGTTAGAGGTTTGGTCCTGAAGAAGATTGTCGTGTCACATTTGGCATCTAAATACATTTGTAGCATATGAAACCTGTTTCTTTTAACTAAAAAACGTCTTTGCTAATACAGATGGGCCCATCTGGACTCCCTAACCTGGAAATTATGGCTTGAAGTCTCTCCACAAGTGGGGATGTAACATGTTTGTAGTTTCTCACCCGGGAGAAACCCTCCACTGCACGCCTCTTTTTACAGCGAGTTCAGTTTGTCTTGTCCTCACTTGCTTTCTCTTCTCTCCTCTCATGTGTTGCTCTGCTGTGGTGTTATAGAAGTGTCTCTTTTCCAAACAAGACAAAGAGAGATGTAAAAGCCCCCACTCTGATTCGAAGCCTCTCTTTGTTCACTCTGCTCTCCCATTTGCCTCTTGAACAACTTAATTGCGGGTCGCGAGTGAGAAAATTGATTGCGATGGACATTGCGTGCATGTGTGTGGAAATCTGGCGTGCTTCATTGATCTCGGGGACAACAGATGCCTCTGTTTGGAGAAGGGTACAGTTTAAGGGTCAGCTCTATGAAAGGGAGGAAGTTGGTCTTTCACACACATACTTATGCACACACTCAATCTCACAAATGCATCTGATCCTTGCCACGTGCTAAGAGATCTCAGTTGCCCGTAGCTGTGATCCTCCCTGGACACAAATGCAACTCACCCTACAAAATACAGTCAGTCAACAGTAGGCCATTCATAAGCCCATGTCTGTAACATTACAGATGCAACAGATTACACTAGACTGTCAAAGAATACTGAAAAAAGGGCAACTGATGCCTGGCAACACCACCACTAGACCTGTAGCTGCAGATCAACCCAGGACAATATGGTCATGAAATAGCATGAAATTGATTTTATCAAAGCAGAACCTTGTTTGTTTCTAACAGTCAACAGTGTGTCTACAACCATAACATTAAACAAGAACTTAATTTAACTTAATTTGAGCAGTGGCAGATCAGCAAGCACTGAGATGAATCATTTTTGTAAATCAAATCAGAAAATGCTCACATGGATTGTTTTGGAAGGCTTATTTTGTCATTTAGTTTCAAAGTTACACACGGTGACTAATTACAGTATTTAATACTGTAATATTGTTTACTGTACTGTACATAATATTTTATAAAAAAGTATTTTGCTCACTATATCTTTTGGCTGGTAAAGTGAAAAAAGGGGGAAAAACATGAAATAATATTTATATAAAGTGACTAAATTGATTGTGTGAATTTTTCAAAAAAAGGCAACGCAAATCTAACAAGCTAATGAGCAAGCTTCCTCGTCGACATGCTACATCCTCACAAATCTTTATCCTGAGCAGATAATGTGGAAGAAAAGTTCCCAAAAAGGTGATTTCTCTCTCCTCAGCACACATAATGCCTCCGGCTCATCCCTAAAACTGAAACGCAAATGGAGCAACCATCTTTTCTTGTCCATTCTCCTCTGACGAGTAAAGTAGGTAGATTTATTTGTCACTATATAACAGGTTAGATAGTGACAAATGAGTTTGTAACTCCCTTCTGACAGACAGACAATAACAATAACAGACAATATATATTAATCTAGAAGCATTTATAAAAATGGTAAACAGAAATAAACTATAATAATCAATGGAGCAGTGCTGAGGATGAATTTGAGCTTAAAAGTCTGAAACGTCTATATCTCTTCACAGAAGGCAGCAGGGTGAACAGGCTGTGGCCGGGGTGGGTAAGAGAGCTGTTGTCATGGACACAGGCATAGGCATAGAGGCTCCAAGCACAGACACAAACACAAACCAGAAACACAGGCCTGAAAGGACGAGAGCCGACGAAGAAGTTCTAGTTAAGGCTCGTGCAGAGTACACGACTTTCACCGTCGGCCGATGGTCGTGAGGTTCACTTCACACAACTTGCCGTCTTGTGATGGGAGTCTTGAAGTCGCTGTGGCGTTCACACTGCGTGACTGATCGGTGACAGGGGTTCACACACTACAGGAGCTGACAGCGGCTGTGTCACCCGACGCTGGTCTCCAAACCAAGAAAACACGCGTGAAATGTGAAAAACGGGAAATGACGCAAACCTACACACGAAACAGCTGTTATTATAAAGACAGCAGTTATAAAGACAAAGAATCTCGGTAAAGAATGGATTGGCACATGCAGGTAGCAGGGATTGTCTGAGCTACAGAGAGAGCTGGAGGGGAGTTAGAAGTGTTTTGTGCGATGCAAAGTAGCTGCCTGTTCTGCCAGCTGCCTGCTCTCATTGGCTGGATGTGGATGTCGAGTCGGCCGGCTCTTCAGATATTTGGTGTGCTAGATATCTGGCAGACGTTGGCGATGTGTCAGAAATGTGTAATGTTTTGATGTGTCCTTGAGTAGTTCACACTTAACGACTGGCGACCGCCAATCGACCACTGATTTACCCCTGATCACAGCCCGAAGGTCGCAGAACGGCAAATCGGGCTTAAAATCATATAGTGTGAACTAGGCTTTACGGTTTCTTAAGATAAGACGCGAGGTCTGACACAGGATGGACACAGCCGTGAGTTTGCTTCTAAAATAGAAAGATAGGATTTCTCCTATCTTTGACGGAAACTTCTCGTTTACGACATTGATGAAATCATATTACTGCAGAAAGCTGACAGTAACTCAGTTACGTAAGTACATGCAAACGGACTGATTAACCTACATACAGTAGCTGCTGCAGTGGGAGGAATGGGAAAAGCCATAAGCTGCCCAATGCAAACAAAATATTGTCTTTTTGGCCAGTGACCAAATCCACTGGAGCAGTTCAGTGGCTGTTGAGGAGTTTGATTTAGCATGTGAACTCATTCAGAATGGGGCCAGCTGTGGAAAAAAATGTGGGGCTAGTTTAGATGGGCTCCATGGCTTTATACAGGTCAGTGGGCACAGCAATCAGAAAATATGACACATTCAATTCATCAACCTATCTGCATGTAAGGCATATAGCACATGCATAGAGATACATAACTGTGACTTATGCTGGGTGATGAGTTCCTATGTGCACACAGTCATAACACACACAAATCTTTTTCTCTCTCTTTCAATTTTTCTCTCTACCCAGTCTGTTGAAACTGAATAAAGAAATGACCCTGAGAGGCTGGGAAAAAAGAAGCTCTAGCACAGTGTCAGGGCAAACCATTAGCACGTTACAGTGAGACCACAGCTTCATCCGACCGCTGTGTTTGTCCAGTGAAACCTGGCACGGCAGCTTCCTGTTCCTGACAGCCAGGCTGCCAACACAAGCTGTGATCTCCGGGAGGATCAACGGCAGAGATGCAGAGAGCAACGACATGAGAAAGGAAAAAAAAGGAAGGTGGTCTGCTATCTCTAGAAAATAGCAGAAAACATACAGCTGAGGTTGGCAATGCTGGAGAAACCAGCAGTAGATAGTTAGAAATCCACACCCCCTCCCCTCCAGGTCCCCTTCAAAGGTACTCCACTAAAACACATGGTCATGAGCAGTGGGTCCGTCCGTACATGTAGGCAGGTAGGCAGGCTGGCCATCTCATTTCAGTAGGACGGAAAGAAATGATCAACTGATTATTCTAGTCATCCAGCCACAGACACCACATTGTGTGAAATGACTGTTGGAATGTAAAGATTCAACAAATACAATAAAATATTTTTTCTGGAAAAAACTGCGTATCCCAGCTGCCTGAATACATTAATTGTGGATTATGTGTGTGTGTGTGTGTGAGAGAGAGAGAGAGAGAGAGATGCACACATCTGTATGTGTGTGATGGGTCATATGCTCTAAAACTGACCTTGGGCCTGAGGTTACATTACTGTGTGCTCCAATAGTTCATATGGACTAAAAAAAACTGCACACACACACACACACACACACGTTTTCCCCAAAGGAGCAGCGTGGTGGTGACAGTGCTGCTTCTCAGAAAGCAGATTGGTAAGAGAGAATCACTGCTGAACAGCTGGTGTGTTTCATCTGTAACAGCTAAGCCAGTTTTAGCAGCCATGATCGAGCCAAGTTCCACAACAACACACACACAACAGGGATAATAACAATAATAATAATAGTTTTTGTATCAGTGAATTATTTGGTGAAATCCACTGCAAAATGGGAACTCACATTAACACAGCCTGCATGCATTCGCAATTTTCATATTATACCAGCAGGTCAAATGTTTAGCTGGAGAAACTAAGATAAAAAACTAATTATAAAATAGAAGTCTCATAACTGTTTGAGTTGTAAAGTACAAGGCTGAGTTTATGTTCTGTTTAACAGGAACTACAGATTCCATTAAGATCCAAAAAGACTGTTTTAAAATCTGTGTCAGATTTGTTAAACATTATCTATTTGTGCAAAAAGAAAAAACTGCAAATCATGTTTTTCTTCTCTGTCCAGAACATATAAGATTAGGTCTCGATCAAAGCCACTGTAATAAAACTCAGATTAGACACATAGTAAGAGTAACACTGAGAAACTGCTATTGGAGTATTTTTCTCTGCCAAGTTTTAGACAGAGAAAACAAAGCTGTAATTGCCTTTTTCTCTGTTTTCAGCTATAAAGGTTTAAAAACTTTGAGACAGGGTTTAAGTGTAATGTAATGTTCAACGCGACAAACACACCAGCGACGCACAAACAGCCGTCTTTTGATTTAAGTTAAAACACTCCAGCGTTACTCCGAATGTGAAGACAGATAAAAGTAGGGATGGGACGCTCGATACTGACGTGTCGACGCTGTTTCGAGATCCCGAAGCACAGACGTTTCGAAACACTGCTCCCAACCGTGGTTCAAAACGTCAATGTCACGTGACTGTTCTGAAGCGAGGCTTTGCTGCATTTCACCGCTTTTTAGACAGGTGGCACACCTGCCGCTTCTACCCTTGATTCACAGTGTTTGGACCAAATCACACATCAGCCTCTAACTCTCAGAAGGATTAAATTTGACAGATTTGTTCCAAGGACACACGATCCTTTGACTTATTGGCAGGAGCGACGTGCTGTAGTATGTCCGCACCTGTAGGCCTATGTGATTGCAAAAAATACTTATCTTTGCCAGCAACAAATGTTCCATGTGACCAAATTTTTCCAAGGCTGGAGATGTCAATTACTGAAAAATATGAAAAACCCAGACTCAGCCCCAAAACAGCTGAATATTTCTGAATAAAATTCTTGACATATAACAAATGTGAGACATTGTTCCACTTTTCATTTATCATTCTTGATAACTTTAACTTTACTCAGTTACGGATTTTTAATCCATTACACCTCATCACTGTCAGCACTCATTATTATTAATTAATATTACACTAGGGCCTATAGCTTTCCTGCTAATTATCATTACACCTCTCTTAATAAGATACTACTGTACATATTCACATTTATTGTTATATTCTTAGATTTGTAGCCTATACCTTATTATATTCTCTACTCACTAACTTCAACTACCTATTATTTCTATTCCTTTTATGCCTTGCGAGTATCTGCAACAAAGAATTCACCCTCGGAGATCAAGTATTCTGGTTCTGAAAATGAATAGGTTGTCTCTATGGGGTAGTGGTTAAGATACATACCTCTGGTGTAAGATCATGGGTTTGATTCCCACTGTAATACATGTGTCCCTGAGCAAGACATTAACCCCTAGTTGTTGCAAAGATGCGCCCTCTGTTCAACGTTAGTATACATAAACAATGATGGCTAAAGGTCCCAAGTATCTGTGTTTCTGGTATATAATTCAATTCAATTCAATTAAATTTTATTTATATAGCGCCAAATCACAACAACAGTTATCTCACAGCGCTTTTCATAAAGAGCAGGTCTAGACCATACTCTGAAGTTATTTACAGAAGCCCAACAATTCCCACCAAGAGCAGCACTAGGCGACACAGGCAAGGAAAAACTTCCTTATAAGCTACCTACAATATAGTTTGACGTTGTTCATAGCTAAACCTACTGTGTGAAAACCTTTTGTAATGCTGCTGTTACTTGTTGATGCCATTACTTATTTTACCAGAAGTAAAAAAAAGTCCTGTATGTTTTATTTCCCCTGTACCCTCAGGTCACCTGCAGATGTGGAGTCTGTCATAGCCCTGTGCTTCTCACCAGTTTACACTGAAAGGACCACGCTGGTTGGCCTGGATCATAACCACCATGTCCACAGTCCAGCCAGGAGAAAAGCTGATGACACAGTTCAGTATGTTGCATTATGAGTACTCCTCTGCATTTTACTCAATACCTTTATAAGTGATGAGTCAAAAATATTAAACAGTATGAGGAATACAGATGTTGTTGATTTAATGTTTTGATTGCATTTTATGTGGAAATGCTAACTGCTAGAGAATAATGTCAGGTATTACAAACTTTTCACTAAGTTGATCCTCGTTTTTGTATTATCAGGTAAAGCAAGGTGTACAACAAAAAGACATCCAGAGTGCTCTCCTCCTCCTCCTCCTCCTCCTCCTCCGCCGACAGTTGCCTACTACTGAGGAGATGCCTAGAAGCAGAACCAGGAGACCTGATGATCCCTGTCAACATGGGGTTCAGTCAGGTGTCCCTGCCCCATCTGTGTTACTAGATACAGCAAAATATAAATCAAAAAGTAATATGGTTGTTTTTGAAATGTCAGAGAGGTGATTGTGATATATTTAATCATCTCCACAGCAGTGATATGATGCTACATGCAGGTCTGAACTGTCTTCATAATCAGTCAGGACACCTGTGGACGCTGTCGATTCCTGTATTTACTCATTTTTAAAGATGTTTAAAATGATCTATTTGTGATAGGTTGTAGTATTTAATAACAATAAACAAGTGTTATACCACATCTGGATGTCATTATTGGAGACATAAAACAAAATGTAGTAGCTTGATTGTTTATGCTGCAAGTGTAAAGAAAAGGCATTTATCATTTTCAATGTTTTATTTAAAAAATAATGAAAATATTATCCAAAACAGGGAAACGTACTTTGTATTTTCTCTACCCTCCTGGGAATAAAACTAACAATGAACAGGTATTCATCCACACAGAGGGAATTATTTGTGTAGCAGTCAGTGACATTACATCTTCCACCCTGCTAGGATTAAACCTCTGTATTGTCCTAATGGATCAGGAGAACAGCTGCATATCTTCTAGAAACATCTCGACTCTAAGTTCTCCACACTGCCACACTACAAACTGTCTGTATGCTGCCTGACTGAACTGTCTGTTACTCTGTCCTGGGTCTGAAGATCAGCCATGTGTGGTGCATGGAAACACTGTAGTCTGGATGTTGTCCACAGTCCTCAGATTCTGGTCTGTAAAGGAATATATAGTTGTTAGAACTCCAAATGGAAAAGATCTGTGTAACTGGACAGAACATTCGTCAACATGATCAGATATTTTTATCGAACAGGGGCTTGTTGTTCTCTAACAGGACTTCTGAGTCCACATTACACACCAGGTCAGTGTACATGACACAGATGAGCCAAGCTGTAGTTGTTCTACTCAGTAAACAATAATAAAAAAGTAATAATAGTGATTACACAGCACTATTTTTGACACCCAAAGGGCTGAGGGGGAAACACCAGAGAAACTTTGAGACAAGCACACTGGGAGATAACAGACTAATATTAATATATATATATACCTGTTCATATGCCGTTGTTGGAGTGTGAAGCTCGACGCAGGTATGTGCTGCTCGGCTTGCACCTCGTCCTCCCCGTCCTGCCTCTTCTTCCTCGGACCCTGGCAGCCCTCCCTCCTCTGCTTCGACTCGACCCCGGGCCGGTCCCGGTCCTGTCCCGGTCTGTGCTTGGCTCAGTAGTGCAGTCCTCATCAGAGACAATAAAGCTGTCACAGTGGAAGCTCTAACATGCAAAACAACGTATATGTTACGAGTCTAACACGAAATTCACGTTCGTGTGGTGTAACTGATGGAAACGGGAAAATGTGTATCAGCCTGTTTTTAGCTTTGCCCAATGTTACCGTAGCTGTTAGCACAGCTACCTGTTGCTAACAGTTAGCTAGCCAGCTCATTACTGAATCAAAGTCAGACTTTTAAACCTATCCAATTTAAACATGCTAGCTCGATAGTGAGAACTAACAGCCGTGTTAGTTGTTTATTTTAACGATAAAGTCAAATGTTTTCTTACCCCTGACGTGAGCCGCTGCATCGCTGCTCTCTGCTCGTCACACTGTGCTCGTCCTCCAGCACTCAGTAACACGCGTTCACATGTTTTGGGGGCGTGGCTTTGAAAGGAGCCCAGAAGGGAGGGGGTGGGAGTTTCTCTGTTGGATACTTTCAAATATCAGGTCGTTTCTAGTTAGTTTCTCAAACTTACCTACCCTGCCTTTAATGTCCATGGATATTCTGTGCAGTCAAAAGCTAATGGCACTTTTAAGTCATAAGATGGCAGCATTGCCTCAACACACCACAATACAAGAAAAAATTTGGTCTTACATATGTCCTATATGTTGTCTTTACTTCTTCTTTTTCACACATGTACAACCTCATGATCTGCCTTTCTACAGGTTTCTCTTGGTTCTTATTTCTGCATACCAACCACGATGGTAGTTGAGAGGTTGCTGTGATTGTGTATTATATTTTGTAAACATGTTTTTCCCCACCATACGCACCAGCCCTCATGGAGTCCACTGTACCTGCCCTGCTTTGCAGATCGGACAAAAGATCCTCATGGGTGGATGAGGCAGTCAGCCTTTATCGGTTAACGGTTTAATGCAGGACATGAATGTGATACCAGCACATATTTGTTTGTTTATGTCTCAGCCAATGCTTGACTTTTTTTGTTTCCAACAATGCAAGACAGTATTTTGTTCTGTCACTGTACTCAGTTAAAAGAAAGGTCTGTGTGTATTTTCATGTGGAGCCAGTAGATGTTAATGAAAATATTTTCTATTAATGAAATCTTGAGAATTGTAAGCTTTGGTTTGCAGTTTTTTTTAGTATAAAATGGGCCAATTTTTCGTTTGTGTTATTATTAATTGCAATTTATAAATATTAGAATATATTAATAATTTTATGTAAGGCATGTTTAACCATTAATGCACTAGGCATCTGTTCTATATATGTATAGAATCAGGAACATCCTGTCTATAAATGATGCAGAAAAACTAGTCCATGCATTTGTTACTTCTAGGCTGGATTACTGCAATTCCTTATTATCAGGCTGCTTGAAAAAGTCCATTCAGACTCTTCAGCTGATCCAGAATGCTGCAGCACGTGTTCTGACAGGAACCAGTGAAATTGATCATATCTCTCCTGTCTTAGCTTCTCTGCATTGGCTTCCTGTAAAATCCAGAATAGAATTTAAAATCCTTCTTCTCACATACAAAGCTCTTAATGGTCAGGCACCATCTTATCTTAAAGAGCTCATAGTACCTTACTACCCCACCAGAGCACTGCGCTCCCAGAATGCAGGGTTACTTGTGGTTCTTAGAGTCTCCAAAAGTAGAATGGGAGCCAGAGCGTTCAGCTATCAGGCTCCTCTCCTGTGGAACCAGGTTCCAGTTTGGGTTCGGGAGGCAGACACCGTCTCTACATTTAAGAGTAGGCTTAAGACTTTCCTTTTTGATAAAGCTTATAGTTAGGGCTGGCTCAGGTGAGTCCTGAACCATCCCTTAGTTATGCTGCTATAGGTCTAGACTGCCGGGGGATTTCCCATGATGCACTGAGCTCCTCTCTCCTCTTCTTTCTCTCCCTCTGTGTGCAACCTCATCCCATTAATGCATGTTACTAACTCGACTTCTTCCCTTTCCAGTGGTCGTGTGCTTTCTCGTCCCCATCCTCTCTCCTCCTGTCACTTCCTGCCAGGATTTTCTGGCTCTGGAGCTGTGGAGTGTGGCTCTGTGGTCACCTGCTTTGCATGACTGATGACTTTTAAAGTCCTCCATTTTCACATTTTCCATCTTCACTAAAACGCTACAACTTCTCCATTTTAGGTGCCATTTTAGTCTGGAGCTCCCTTGTCAGCCTGGAACCGGCAGCCTCCCGGCAGCTCCCCCCTGCAGTACAGTTAAAACTGCCCAGTCTTCATGCTAAGCTAATACCCTGCTGGCTCTAGCTTCACAGTTAGTGTGATATAAATGTTCTCAACTCAATCTTCTATGTCTAACATTTACACTTGTCTAGTGTTGTCAAAGTGAACCAACAGAGAAACATTTTCCTTTCTGTTTAACTTAAATTAGTCGTTTTGATAAGTTACCATCCCATTAGATTTTAACATATTAGCAAACACTTTCTTACTTAAATATCTAACAGAGCAACATTATTGCTCATATGTAGTTCTGTTTCTGGTAACTAATTAACATAAGCCCAGTGTGAAGTCTACCTTTAGCTCGGTTGTTGTCAACACAAACTCCTGACAGAAATATCTGTTGTTTAGCTGTTAAAAGCTCTGCTATGCTCACCAGCTAATTTCTACTGCTGGAAAGCAAATGACTGAACACTGAATGATGCTGAAAAGTTCTGTAGAGCTGAGGACACCACACAGTTGTGTGATAATTCTGTGTGACACTACAAGCAAAACCTTTCACATTACACACAGTCATTCGTAACTTACCTACCCCAGTCATCTATAAGCAATCATTTTCTCTGATAGAAATTCTCGTGCAGGAAGGATCAAAACAACAAGAACCATGACGCCTGAGCATTAGCTGAGTTTGTAAACGATCATATCTGTGTTTAGTCCATAATACAAAGCTTTATGTGGCTCATTCAGATCACCAGCAGATTGCATTCTCATGAACCCCAGCAGAACGACTCTCCTCTCAACAGTCTGATTTTTGCATTAAATAACAATGACTAAATATGAAGTTGGGATAGTCTACAGACAGTTTGGAGCTCCTCCCCGTTACTTCCTACAGGCTGCAACATCACCAGTTTCAGCCTGAATGCTATTCTTAAAAGGGCATGTTACTGAGACTTGGCTTAAACCCTGTCTTCAACAACTGCGATGGGTTTATGAGATAGAAGCAACCCAGATGGTTTTCTCCCCCTCGTCCCGCAGTGATAATCAATTCTGCCTTACATCTCTCTGTGCAGTGTTGTGGGAAAAAAGTTAAGCAGTAACCAACCTTGTGCTTATGCTTCTGCCCGTGTCCTTCTAATAAATTATGAAAAATCCAGCCTACTCATGCTCGACAGCTTTATGGCATGTTACACTAGGCATGAAGTCACAAATACAATGTTTCCCTCTCCTGTTTTTCCCTTTGTGTCTGGGCTGAAGTTGTAATAAAGATGACCTATTGTGTCCTCCCATACAGGCTTTTCTTGGAGTTGGGCCTCACTAGACAACAATCATGGCCTTATTTGCTCTGTTAGATGTTATACTGTAGCTGTTTTACATCAAATTCCATATTTCTTTTCCTGACAAATTCTTTTTTTCTTTACTTTTATCTATCATCACTTTTCCTCAGAATTTGCTTCAGACTACTTTAAGGCAAGTGCTGATAATTAAGCTATCACTAGCAGAAAAATTGACAGCAGAGTTGACAGCAACAATAAATGCCCCTGTCTTCCTCCCTGTATCTGTCTACATGTCACCCCCTGCCCCCATGTGAACAGTGGGCCTACTGTGTTTATGGCTGTGACTGAATAACAACAGTGCTTGGGGGTCAGCATCAGATGACCTATTGTATCACAGGGCCACCATGGTTTGTGCACCAGGCCACACATGTCATGGTGGTTATTTTGTTTGGAGAGTCACATGGAGAGTCACATCTCCACGTCTCCACTGATCTAGTGTCCAGTGGCAGTTTGCTTTACAGCTCTGCATCCGACGCCTTGCATTGTAGCTGCTCGGACGTGGAAAGGCCACAGGACGTTTAGAGGTCTGTAGCTATTGACTTTGCAGAAAGTTGGCATCTTCTGCGCAATGTGTGCTTCAGCATGCGCTGACAAGTCAAAATTCATTAAACTCTGAGGACTTAGAAACACTTCTTATAACTTCATCTTTTCCCTCATAATCATCATGTTTAAGTTCGTAATAAGCGTCTGCTTGGGGCGCCAAAACTACCACAACTTCCTGCAGCTACCAAACTGGACGTTCTCCAAACCATGGCTATGCCTCCAGATTCTGTCAATGAAAAGTGGAAAAAGAATGACAAGGCACAACCCTGGTGGACTTCCTGTTGAGAATACAAACACAGATCACAATTGATAAGATCACTCCCAAAACAGTCTAGTCATGGGGTGCTGGGGACTCCCACAGAACCCCTCACAAGAGGTCCTGGGGCCATGAACATCAACCTGCAGGTTCACAAAGCTCATGTAGACTGTGGGAAGTGAAGTGTTCTGTGAAAAAAGCACCATATGCATCAGAACTAAGCTCCAAAGCTGAAGTATATATAGAATCCTACCTAACAGCTCAGTATGTATTAACTCTTGTTGGCACAAACATACTGTATATTCACCTGTGTATTTGCTGCATCCACGCACGCACACTCCCACTATGGACATACAAATAAATGTATGACCATAGTGGGAGTTTCATGTTCACACTATTTATGCATTTAAAGAGAAAAACAGCCGAGCAAATCTGAGTGAAACTTCATGTTGTCTCAGCTTTAGCCTCAGATGTCCTGACCAGATTTTCAGACAGTCACATATGAACAGAATAAGTGGTCTAATCCATTTTACAAATAAAGAAATTGCAGTCTTTGACTGGTTTACTCATGACACTGTCTCTTTTCTCTCTACAGGCTCTCAATTCCTTAACTCAACCTACCAAAACATGCACATGACTGCTGAGGCAAGTCATTATGCAGAAGGTGAGATATGTTACCACGCAATGCAAGGCACGACTCCAAAAAAAAAATTTGTGCTGACGATTTAGCCTCCATGATTTGCTCTGGGGACGAGGACAGTGGAGTAAAGGCAGAGAGAAGAAAAGGATAGAGAAAGAGGAAGAGAAATGAAAAGGAGTTACAAGGTAAAAGAGGTGGGAGAAGATAGTAGCAACACATAATCAGACAGCCTCAGTCTGATGGACGTCTGTTTGTTGTGACTGAGAGCATGAAATGACTCAAATGGGCATGCTGTAAAATTAGAACTTCCTGCTGAAATATTAAATTCAGCCAGAATTTTCTGAACTGCATCTTACAAAAACACGTGTCCACATCTTAGTCGAGTTCTCACTTTCCCCCTCTTAAACATTGAATGTGTCCATGTTTGCGAACCTAGGGCTTAGCAGTTACACCATGTGTGCATATCTCTTGATGTTATCGCTTCCTGCTAACTCACTGATATGTGTTGCAGCAGCCATGTTAGTGCTTTAGTGGCATGCACATACTGTATTAGCCCTGTTCACGAACTGTCTCCCACGGACTGTCTCCCACACTGTGGGACGTCCACGTTTCCCAAAAAAAAAGCTCTGCGAAGCTCTGCTCTTTAGCAGAGGTGGGGAAGTTAACCAGACATACATCAGGTAACAGTTAGTACTCACCCATACAGTCCTTTCTCTTGTAAAAGGAAGAAATATTAAGTAATTCAAAACACTTCTAATGAAGCATAAGTTGAGCTTTTGTGTGGCTTGTCTAAGTCTGTTTTCAAGTGCACCGTCTTCTTTGCCTTATTTGGAATCAAACTTTGACAACTAACACAAAGGTTATATTATACGTTATTATACGTGTTTTCACTCAATATTTTTTACAAGAGAAAAGACTTGAAGGCTAACTGGTTGTCCGTCTGGTAAAGTCACTTCTGTTAAAGAGCAGTACACAGCCTTTTCTATGGGAATCATGCAGAACTGTCCCCAATGCAGTGGATGTGATGGTCCCATACAGCTAACCTTTCCGTTAGTAAGCACCTTGACGTCTTAAATCAGTAGTAAGGTTTGTAATTATTTTGTAGACTGTAAAAGCAAAGTTCATAGTGGAGGGGGCCATATCCAGCAAGAAGAAGTTTCACACAGAATAGGGTTTGGATCTGTGACTGAGTGTTGATGTAGACGTATTGGTTCTTCTTTACACCCGTAATGTGCTGCAAACATGTACAGCCCACCTGGACACAGTTTCCTACGTGAAGCTAAGACTTAATAGTGCAGTATAATGTCAGAAACATGCATCAGTGTTTCAGACCTTTACATCTGTCAGATTGTTTTACGTCACATTATGTGTGTAATTATTCTGCCGTGTTGGTTGCTGGGACTACTCCCTCAGGTTTTGGCTTTTGATCCTACTTCTGCAGAAGCAGCTATGTGACTCACAACTTAGCTCACACCACTAACACACAACAAATACATGTCCCTAGGTGGCTTCTGCCTGTGTCTGCGGGTGAGCCAACTTCTAATAAACATTTGCAGCTGCAGCTCTAGAGCAGTAACTTGGGAGAGGCCTGCAATTATGTAAAGCTCCTAAACACACTGCTAAGCACGACAGCTACAAGTGAACACACTGGCCATCCTCCTGCCTGGAGAAGCAAAGCCTGGACTTCAGGGTGCCTAACCAATCATCAAACAGCTTCTGTCCACAACACAATGACATGCGTCACAACAACAACAGAAATAATAATCATTTATTTTTCAGTGTTTACCACAGAATGACAGTGTAACTGTGGTTATTTTGACTACCAGCTATAGTGCATTCTAACATTTACTCTAAGCTCTCCTTATTAGCTAGGCTCCATGCATGTTGGCTAATAACTTTTTCAAGCAGGGTCTCCGACACTGACAGCGTTGTTTTGGACAGATTTGTGCAGCGGTGCTCCATGAGGGAGAGCGAGTGAGCGAGGTACGGGTGAGTGAGATAGCAAGAAAGATGAACAAGAGGAAGTGCTGCGCGAATGCACTACGGTGCTCTGAAAGCAAATACGATTTTAAATAGGCTTAGTAAAAAAAAATCGGAAATCAATCTGTGACAGTCAGCATTGATATTGTGGTGGGCAGCCACAAATAAATGAACGTATGGGAAACACTGTTTTTGATGCAGCATAAGGGACTGGGAGTCTCAGATAGGGTTAATAATTTCAGATGGATAGCCCGGCTCACCCACCTGTTGAGAGAGTATTTTTTCAGTAATTTAAAGCGACCCTGGCAGCAGCAGTGGCACAGTATGGAGAATGCAGCATCTTCTCATGCACAAGGAAACAGTATCTGTTTCATGTTCTGGTGCTGATGCTGACAGTAAATGAAATGTACCAATGGTGATACGTTATGATATTCTGAGTATTTTGTTGCTGTCAGGCATCCTGCAAGACTAAGTTGTGTGGATGTTCACTTGCAGCTGTTTCCTACTTTATCAGTGAGTATTGTACCAGCTCTTGCTTTACTGTGGGTTTATTACGTGTTTTAAACTGTGCACTTATCTACTGAGAGGTGCTGTCCAATGACAATGAAGTAATAATATGATGATACATGCATTTTTTGCATTTCAACAGTGAGAGCAGAAAGTACCAAAAACACAACAAAATGACAACAATAAGAAGAAAACTGCTTTAGCCTACCTTGAAATTCTGCAGTATTAGTAACATGCAAACAGCAAACTCATGGTTGCCTACACAAGCAGTCTATTATCTTTACTATCTATTTCTCACATTTTATTTTATGTCCAATTCAATACCCAAAATCTAGAAAGCTGCTTATGTTCTTCCCTTATTGGTGGCGACCCCTTAGAGCTAAACAACTACCGTCTGATCTCCAAACTCTCAATCCTGGCTAAGATACTTGAATCCCAGGTAAATTTATAGTTAAAACAGTTTTAACTTGATAATATTATTTTAAACCATTTTCAATTTGATTTCAGAACTGGCCACAATACCATTACTGCTGCTATGGTGGTGATAAGTGATCTTATTGGTGCCTTAGACCGAAAACAGCATTGCGCACCTTACTTATGGATCCAAGGCGTTTAATTCTGAGGACCATGAATTGTTGCTGAACAAACTGGGATGCTGGTTTCTGTCCTAATGCTGTTAAATGGTTACTTATGCTGACTGGTTTCTGGACCCCCCCTCCACCAGACCGCCCCAATCCAGTGAAACTGCACATTTTTGGCCTTTTATTGTGGCCAGCCTAAGACACACCTGTGCAATACCTATGCCCTCTGATCAGCATCTTGATATGCCACACCTGTGAAGTGGATGGATTATCTCAGCAAAGGAGAAGTGCTCACTAACACAGATTTTGACAGATTTGTGAACAATATTAATAGAAATAATAGAAATAGGCCATTTGTGTACATAGAGAAAGTCTTAGATCTCTGAATGTCATAAAGTATGTGGTGAAGGAGTCATGTGATTGTTTTCTTGAGTGGCCATTGTGTTTGAATAGCTGTACTTTTTGTTAGTGTTTTTTGTTTTATTGTGAATTTTGTCATGTTGTAAATGTAGCATTTAATATGTTGTGTTTAGGTATGGCGGCTACCTTTGCCAGGTCTCTATTGTGAAAGAGATGTTTGATCTCAATAGGACTTCCTGGTAAAATAAAGGTTAAATAAAATAAAATATTATTCACACAGAAACACTGCAGCAGTGACTGTCGACATATCTAATGATAGTGATCTTTGTGTTGTTTGAGAAACAGGCCCCACCAATAGAATATAGCCAATGTGTATAATTTAGATAAACAGTAAGCACCCATGCAGGTTATGCAGAGGTTGGATTTATTTTCAATGATGCCTGCTTGCCAAAACATTTTGACCTTTCAGTGTGTCATCACAGTAGCCAGTAGGCTTGGTGCCGTGTGAAACGCAAACTGCCTTCCATTTTGTGTGTTTGACCAAATGTTTGCATGTGTTTGTTCTTCTGTGAGTGGTGTTTAGTGTGCCAGGGCTATTGTTGAATATGGTAGGGTCTTATCTTCACATTATCATGGCTGAGTGGACGCGGGGGCTGTGTGATGAATCAGGGACTCAATAATAAACTGCTTATGTAAACATTACCATTGTGTCTCATCTGTAGCATGCTAAGGCCAACGATTGCTACTTTGGACTCAAATTACAGTAACAACCATTCTCAGAGGGAAAAGGCTTCAAAACTGTTCAAAATGGTAAATGTACTATTATCATGTGAGGCAGGTGAGCTCTGGCTCTGACACAAAGCTGGCAAAGATCCACAGAATAGTAAAAAGGACAGGAAGAATAAACTGTTGGGTAACATGATGTCTATGTTTGGCATATTACAACAGTTTTCTATTAATCCTAAAGTCAGCATAGAGGGTGCCCAAATAAAATGTTCTGTATTTAACTTGAAATAAACACAACACTGCTGCCAGTTGCTCCTTTATTTTTGAAACTACAAAATGCTATTTGTGTAATGTCATTTCATTTGCCTCCAATATTAGTTTAGCACATTTTAAAAATGCCCTGTTACTACACTTGTCAGCACACATATTGTAAGCCAGGGCAACAATAAGTGGCAGATAGTAGTAGTGATTGTCATTATTACAAGTGCGCCAGGAACAGCATTTGACAAAAGCTAATAAAAAAACACCTTTTGCATTAGAGTCAAAGGAGCACTGCCATGAAAGTGTCAGACATCAGTTAGAGCAAGTCCTATACTGCACTTTGATTGGCCAGCTTGAGTATTCGGCACTTAGCAAAAGGGGAATTGTGACAGCTGATAAATGTCACTCTAGCCAACTTGCTAATCAACCATAACTCTGTAAGTACTTCTTACTTTAGCCTAAACTTTGATGTAATTTGATGAACTGACTAATGTATAGGTCATCAATGGGAAATTATGTAATGTGCAGTCACACAAAATAATAGTTGGCTATTGATATGTTACTCCATCTAAGCTAGTTAGTAAGGCATGCTAACATCATGCTCTTGTGTTTTGATTATGTAAAGGTGAGAAAAAACCCTTCAAACTCTCTGGGAACAAACATGGGAAACAAACACTGGCCGGCTTGGTTAATGTCCTGTGTCTGACCCACCCTTCCCAACAGTCCAAACCACCTCCATACTCTTTCTGTTATTTATGTACTAGGCCGACTTTTAGCATTTACCAATGATGCTAATGGGCTTCCTAATGCCTTAAAAACCTTGTCCATATGTGATGACCTGGGAGTGAGAACTAGTGTTGTAGTCAAGGCCTCACAAACCGAGACCAAGTCAAGAACAAGACCAGAGTTTATCGAGACCGAGACAAGACCAAGACTTTTAGGGGCTGAGAGCAGTTGAGACCAAGACTGAGGGAGGGCGAGACCAAGTCAAGACCAAGACCAGTTCTCTGCATTGTATGGCACGCAATAAATTGTGGAACGAGATCATAGGTACTTCTCAAATTGATCTGAAAGATCCGCATTCCCATTAAAACACCCACATACAAACACTAAGAGCTGAAATCAACTTAAGCATCGCAGGGAGGGGTGACAGACATTAATTAGGGTTATTGGTTGCATTTGAAGCAATATGTTTTACTTCCAATCAAAGTTAGGATGTGAACTAATCAGACAATGCAAAAGCAATTTATTGATATACCCAAAGTTATGGTCCTGACTGGTGTAATTTTGTAAACTTGTAATAAAATCCCAAGTCCTCAATGTCCGAGACCAAAAACCAGACCTTGGACGCTGCAAGAAGTTGTAAAACGTCACTTTCAGTGTCCCCTTTGTGACACTACAGAGCACTTGGAGCTATAACTATGACTCAGTTTTAGCATGTAGATGTGTTTGGGGTGGGACAGTTATCAAGCAAAGTTTGGTACAGTAAAGTTACAACGACTTCCTGTTTCAAGGCAAAGCATGGAACTTTGAGTAAAATGTAAACTTTGTCACTTTGCCACTACTACACGGATACGCTGTTGATGGAAAACTCATCAACTCAACCCTTTACAACATCAGTGTGTTAAGGGTTTTCGGAAATAGTTTTGAAGACGTGCTTCATCACAGCATAGAAGTAGTCACTTCCTGTTACCAGCAGGTAACAGGCTTTGAGTGAATGATGGCATATGAATGTGTTCAGGGCGGGACAGTTTAGCAAATCGTTGATTTTTGACGCCACTCCACGGGCACGCTCGGGGATGAAATCTCACTGTACAACTTTTAATCGGCAATCGGGTTTAGACTGCACAGTGACAGTTTGAAGTCGATGGGATTAATTCTCTAGGAGGAGTTTGTTAAAGTATGAAGTGTGTAAATCTCCAAAAATGACCATTAAATCCAAAATGGCCGACTTTCTGTTGGGTGTGGGGCATTGCTCCAAGAGGCTTTTTTGTACGTCTGGATATGTTACATGTACCACAGAAATTTTGCACATGTACTGCAAAAAACATGAAAAAAAAACAAGAAAACATGAAACTTTGAATCTTTTGAAGATCCTTAAATGTAATTATAATAATGACTTAACACATTAATTCAGACTTTTTGGTGTGTTCAATATGTAACGATTTCAACAGAAGTGCAAATTCTCACTAACATGTTAGACCCATTTATTTTTGGAACCACAGCAGAGCTGCAGTCTAAACTCTGTATGATTCAACAAAGCATGACAGTGATATGGAAAAGAGAACCAGATTCATGGATTTACAAGGCACACATCAGACACACAAATACAGTAAGCAGTGCTGTGTACAGTGGTTATGGAATGACCTCTGTATATTTGAGTGACCCTTCCTTCATTTGTTGGTCAGTTTACATTTGACTATGCATGAGGCTCATCAGAAAGGAAAGAGGTGTATGAGTAAGTGCGTGGGTAGGTAGGTAGGTGGGTGGGTGCAGGGGTTTCAGATGTCTTATGATGTTCTTAGTGGTGGACACAAAACAGTTATAGACATATAATAATAATAATAATAATAATAATAATAATAATAATAATAATAATAATAATAATAGCTTGCAATTTTTTTGCGTCTTTCAGAACCCAATGACACTTCATACATATGGAGGCAGACAAAACAAATAACACAAAACACAAAACAATAGAAGCAATGCTGCTGAGGGTAACAGAATTAACTAGATCCATAGGCCTTAATCAAAATTTAGGTTTAAACCTCTCAAATCTAAACAAAAAACAGGCTACTTAGGCATCATCATACTGTATCACACTGTACTAACTGTAAATTGTGTACCATTACTATAAATAAAAAAGTATTAATCACAAATATAAGGTAATGCGGTAGCTGTAGCATGAGGCATGGAACTATCAATATGGCCAATAGTTTTGCGTGGAACAATTTGTGCTTTCTCCTGTTAAAAGACAACAGTGTAATACACTTTCCATCAGTGTGATATTGTGCACTGCGTTGTAACCTCTGGAATTTGTTACATACAGAGCACGATTAAAGTTTAAACTCTGAGATGTCCAGTGAGCTAAAGAGGAATCCTGATAAAAAATAACACATTTCATAACCAAAGCAGAAGTTTAGCCTCAGCAACACGTACGTGTCTTTGCCTCCCCTGACCTCTGACCCTTGTCTTTTGAGTGGATATGGCTGCAGCAGAGGTACTTACAGAAGAGCACAAGTCATCCGCACACAGGAGGGATGGAGGGGGGGAGCAGACTCCTGCCTCTCCTCTCAGGTTTCCCTCGCCTTCCCAGGTGTCACTCACGCAGTGGTAAATCCACAAGATGCAGGCAGCTCTATCACAGTGATGGACAGACGGCTCAGGAGGAAGACAGGAAAAACGGACTGACCTGTCCCTTTGGAAGCTCACCCTTCCAACCTCCCACTGTCCTCTACAAAGAGCACTGCGAGTCGCCTGACTGGCCAGATAACAGGAAAAACTAAATGATACAGTGGAGGCAGCTCGGGAGAGGAGAAACTGCTGCTCAGAAAGGTTTTATAACCAGCCTGCGGCTCCTCCCCCACCAGGCTCTGGCTTTGGCCCTCCCTTGTTGGTATGGCAACGGCCAATCACCACTCGGCAAAGCACAAGTTGCCTCCTCCTCATTCTCCTCCTCTTCAGCCAGCCTCTGCTGTTGACAGGATTGGTGTGTCGTTATTGATGTCTGGAAGTATGTGCACATGTTGTATGTACGAATGTACTGTGTGTGCATGAATGTAGGAAGCTTAAATATGTGTAACTGTAACTGAAGGTGGATGCATGTTCACATCTGTGTGGTTGTGCTTGCATGTGCACTCGTGTGAAAATGTGAATGCACATGCACTGAACTAGAGTACGTGTGAGTGTGTGTAGCTGTATATTTACACCTGATGTGTACTAGTATTTCATCAGCACGACTAATGTGGCATTTAAAAAACAATGAGAGCAGCTGCTGGTAGCATGAAATACAAATAGACATGTTAGAGTGAACATTATGAACATTATCTTGACATTTAAATTAAAGGTGTTTCATCACATATATTTTGAAGCATGAGTATAACATACTATATCTGTCTTTGTGACTCACACTTCTGGTGCACTTGCCAGGTCAACCTTTCATCTCTCAGACCAGATGCTGTGTGGTCCCCCTCTGCTGACAGAGCATGTCAGCAGCAACTGAACTGGGAATACAATTTATTTTCTTTTGTATCTGTCAGTTTGACAACCTGAGTGATTTCACTTCGTTTTGTTGCTGTGAGGTTACAGCAAAGGCTCGAAGACATGAGAACTGACAGGTAATGTACCATAAACAGAGGAATAGCAGAGGCATGTTTCGCATCAGACTTTTTAAGACCTTTTTAATACCACTCAGGATCAAATTTAATGCCAACTTCACTGCCCTATAATGGAAATCTGTATGAATTTTAAGTCAGAGAAAATTATTATCAAAAATTATTATTT
>JALXJV020000004.1:40500203-40536236 GCA_024633595.2 Lepomis macrochirus
TCGACAGAATGAATGAGGAAGTGAGGTGTGTCTAGCTAGCTCAGGCACCAAAAGCAGGGGAGAGTTACAGATAAACTGAAGGTTTTCCAACAGATGCTGTGAAGCTAACCTCCTCGGGGGGAGGTTAGCATCACAGCATCTGATGCTGGAGTTACTGATCTAGGGATTATCTGATCTTGCTCTCTGAAATAGAAAACCCAGAATTTCCCTCATCTCTGACTTAACATACTCAGAATTTTCACTAATCCCACTTTCTGAAACAGGGCCCAGAAGTTGAGATACAGTTCTTTTTTTCTTAAGGTGCTCACTTCAATTTTCATTAAATAAAACAATATCTATGCTAATAGATGGATAGAAAGCCAACAAACATACAAACCATGGGAAGGATTATCATCTAAAAGGTTAGGTAGAGATGGCTCATCGTACTCAGGTGCGTGGGCAGTGACTCTGATGTCAGTCTGTGGTTTGTCTGAGAGCAGACAATGAAAGAATTAAATAAACTTTAGTTACCGTTCAGGGGGGTTGAATACTCTTGAAAGGCACTGTAACTTGTACCAAATATCATGACAAAAATTGTCAACCTACTACTCATACTATGTAAGATACTGCACAGAATTCACTTCACTGGGCAAAATATGGTTAAAATGGGATTCTCATCAGAAATCTGTTTAGACTGCACATAAAATAGCCTGCATAGCTAAGTTCATGTCATGTGGCACTTCATTTTCCCCCGGGCTACTAATTGCACACAACAATATAAATTACAAAAGTGAATCTGTGTCTTACAGCTTGGAGGGTTAGGGAGTCTTGGTGGGTCTTGAGAAGATGTAGATGATCTTTTCCTCTGTTTCGGTGGAAACTCATTTTCACTTATTAATTTATAATGATACATTATAGCTTTGCTCATATATGTATGTGTGTTATCTCTGTAACCATGTATTGTATTTAACATGATTTCTATACAGTAACAGTGGAGTAATACATGAAATAGCAGTCATATGTGCTTACAGCTATCTGTCCTGCATCTAGATGGGACAGTTTTCTTCTGTCCTTTTTCCACCTCACTGTCCACATTGGAGGTTTCAGTGGCTCTTTTGGCTCGCTGTCTGGCTGTGTTGTAGTTGTCTAAGGTCAGAGTGCAATTGCAGTGTCTTTTTTGACTTTTTATATTGATTTTGAGTACATCCATATGACCATATCTTTATTCATTTTCTCACCAGTCTCAGAGATTATTCTTATTTTATATCGACTCCAGAGCTCCTTATCTGGCCTCTGGGAGACCTTTGCCAAGGCACTGGCATTTTTACGGGGCCAGTAGCAAATCAGAACCTACATTTAAGGAAAAGGTTGATTACATCTTAGTTTTTACGAACTATGGACATATTATGTGTCTGTGTGTGTGTGCGCCCTTACCCCATTCATCTCCTCTATCCATGATGCAGACGCCACAGCAATTGAGTTTTCCTTCACAAAAATAACTACGTAGAAACCAACCTATATTACAAACAGAAGAAGAAATGAGGACCAAGAGCACACACCATCATGTAAGGAATCTTAGAAATTAGTAAAGACATTTTTTCAATGCTTGAAAATAAAAAATAAAAATACTAACTATGTACATATTTAATTTTATATGTTAATTAATATCATGGAGGAGAGAGAGGACGACTCGGTGGCCCTGCCTGTCCTCAAGGATCATTGCCCTTCCTTGTAAGTTTGTCTTGTCCAGAATCTCCATCTTTGATGGACCACAGACAAAGGCACCATAGATCCTTGAATCACATGGCTTGGAAAGGTACGACGTCAAGGGTGAAAAGACTCTACATAAGAGCTTTCCTGAGGTGGTCATCTCTAGAACTTCACAGCAGGATGTTGGGCTAACAATGTAAACATTATTAGGATGTTTCATTTGCATCGCCCTCTCTTCACTTGCTTCTCTTTCAATCTGTGAACGTTCTTGGAGCCGTTTTGCTACTTGGATTAAAACCTGATTTCCTGATCTAACCATTTTTTTCAGCTGGTGGAGGTAGCTCTCAAAGGGGAATGAACTGCATTTGTCTAAAGATCCATATGTAGTGGCATCAGCAGTGAGGTGAAGCAGTGAGTGAACGTTGTACACTAGAAATTCTTCGCCATAAATGTGCCGGCCTTGTTCGACGACATATGTAAGTAGGTCATGGGCATACGTATTGTAGGTTTGTGTTAATTGTGGAGACACTAGTACACTAGACACTAGTACACATTGCACATTGCCACACTAAAGGCCATGAAATGACTGTACAGGGTTTCTGGCAGAATTCCTCGCAGAACAACTTTTCCTGTGTAGAGCATAAACTGTCTGAATTCAGTGGCCTTCCACCTCTCCGATTCCTCCAGACTGCGTGGCTTCCTGGCAAAAATATTGGGTATGTCACTTCTCAAATTTCTGAGCCTCTGATTGACCTCCCTCAGTTGAGCTGGCGATAGTCGATGACTTGACTTGCCCCGTGACCACAGTAGGAGCAGTTTCCTCATCACTCCCAGGCAGCACTGGTGCATGTAGTCTGCAGGAAAAGACTATATCATGTCAATTTGGAGATCGCTGAAAGGGGAGACAGCATTTTCATGGTGGTGTTCTGGCTGGTGTTGCTCTCTGAATGAAACATCATTCCTCAAAGTGAGGTCATGCACTTGCTGATATGTCATGCGCCCCTCCCAGTTGCCTTTTTGGGTGCATTTGTCACAGCCATAGTAACCAGAGTATTGTTTGATGCACTTGAGCATGGCTTTTGCTGGTGCATCACATGTAATACATCTCAATCTCACAGCAAGTATTAGTTTCTCCCCACACAAAGCCATTCATTAGTATCGTGTTCAGTTCGTCTGCTGTTACTTTAATGAAGTCCAGAGATGTGGGCTTGGCCTCAGTAAGGGCAATGGTCAAAGGAAATGTGCTTGCTGGTTTAAGATGTACTGTGCAGAGTACAGGCCAGAAGGATTTGCCAGAGCTCTTAAAGAGGGGCATTCCATCTACATTGAGGGAAATCGCGATCTCAGTGAGGTCTCTAACATAACTGTAGGGATACCGATTCAGGCACGACTAATTGTTCTGTCACTCCAAATTTGACACATTCCACTCCAGACACGATTTGGCTTTCTACATGACTCGTTTTTAATAATGTCTTAGCAGTGGATGGCAGGTGTTTATGTCCTTGATCCTGAAGGATTTTCAACAATGCGTCTGCAGCATTGTGCTTGATGTTATACTCACTGATCCATTTCTTTAAGTCCTCAGCCAATTTGTTAGTGGGCTTGTCAATGTTGGCATAGTAGTTTCATTCCGCGTCTCTGCTGGAATATTAAAAATCCATGTTGTCTATGTCTACAGCCATTCAATGTTCCAGGGGAGTGTCACTATTGACTGCATTGATGGCAGGATTCTCAAATGACATCAATTTCATCAATATCACGATCAGATTCTTCAGTCATTGTATGTTGTAGGCTTGACTCCCGTGGTGGCATATCACCCCTGGGATTTTGTTGTTGACTGTCTGGCAAAGTACTAGGAGGGGCTACATCACTGTCCCAATTTCTTTGTTTCCTTTTCACCCTTGACCATAGTCGTTTGTATTCTCTTTTCCGAGCTTCTGCTGGCATCCAGCTATGTGAAACAGCTTTGTGTTTTTGTCTCTGCAAATGGATACACTAAGCTGTATTTTATGAAGAAAAGGTAATCAATTTTGTATGTAAGCAAACATATTGCATGTAACCCTGGACTCAGGGAGACTCATCTGTGCTGTGTAAACGTAACAGTCAAAATATCTCTGTTCTCTGTTTTATCCAGACTTTAGGGAAAATGTGTCTCTGTGGGATGATATGACTGAACCTAAAACTGGATAAATAACAGGCTCACTGAACTCTCCTCACTTATTCGAGCACACGTGTACCCGGCGTATGTGTGTTGCTGTGAGTCCTTCTGCAGAAGGCTTGAATACATCTCACAGAAAGACAAGTGTTTGCCTGAGATTTTTATTTTAAAACCAAAATTGCCATCACAGCTTATTGCTGCCACGGCAGAAAAAGGGATCAGTATCATGTTATATCCACATGTTTTTCATGTTATAACCATGTATATAAAAAGGTTATAGCAAGATATTTTCACGTTATTACTTCTTACAAACTTATCATATTATAACAAGACACCTTTCTTGTTATTACAATATACTATTAATCTCATTAAATGTAAGTGCTGCGCTTCATGCAAAGTAGTTCTTAAACGATTATTGGCGGATACCCTTTAAGTGGATGACTTCCCCATCAGTGTTACAGCTAATGTTCCACATACGGCCACATGCTTTACCAAAGGGGAACAAAGCAAACATTTCAAATATGCACATATTTTTAAAATTTATATTTTTATAGAAGGTTGAAAATACGGGAAATTTAAAGGAAAATAGTTAAACGGGATAACAGTTGACATGGTAGCGACTTGTCAAACACAAGGTAGTCCTGCTGTAAAGTATACACTGCTTGATCGTTTATTTTTCTATACATGGGACCATAATTTACTAAATGAACATCATGGTGTGTTGATGAAGACTTGAAACTCATCAACTCACCTCAATTCATAAACTCATCATGAAAGTGTTTACTGAGGTAATAAATCAGCTGAGAAGTAAGGTCATTTTAGCATTTTTTTCCAAATGGAGCCAGACTTGTTTTTGTAGCCAGAAGAGTCACCCCCTGTTGGCAGTTAGAGAGACTGCAGTTTTGAGATATACAGTATGGTTTCATTTTCAGACCCTGAGGTTGCAAATTGATTGAGATTAGAGAAATGATATTTGACAACCACTCGTCTTGGCCATCGTGCACATCAAGAGCTGCCTGATGTTGAGTTTCTATAATGAAATTGTTTCTTTTTTCGATGACGTTTTGCACTGGCCCGAACAGGTTTTTACTTGACTCGGGCCACCCTTTTCTCAAGCCCTGCTGATAGGCCAGAGAATTGTACAAAACCAATCTCATGATCAAGGAACTTTTTGTATTCTCAGAGATGGGCTTGTTTTAATATAGGGTATTTATTTTAGATAATCATTCATTTACATGTTCTACGGCGGTAAAACCATGTCTTTGCATTTTATTTTGATCCCAGTCTGTTTTTAGGAAAATGGATCACTCTATAACACGATGACTTATCATATTGTTATAACGTGAAACTTTGTTTGAATAAAGAAACAGTGTGAAGAACAGATAAACTCATTCTTGGGTTTAACAAGATCAATAGTATATTGCTTTAACAAGAAAAGTTTCTGCTTATAAGTTTTTCTTAACATAATTATTGTTCTAACATGAAACTATCTTGTTCTAGTGTAAAAAACATCTTGATCCTTTTTCTGGCTTGGAAGCAATGCTGCTGTGATTTTGATATACCTTTATGCAAAATAAATACCTTCTGAGATGACATCATGACAGTGACTGAAGAGGGGGTACAAGGAGGGTCTGGAAAGCAAAGAAAAGTGTTATGGTGGCAGCCCGGCTGACGGTGAGTGTCCTGGGTTTTTCTCCCTTTTTTCAGTTATTCTGTTTTTCTGTGGTTTTCTTGTCTGCTTTCCTTGTGTCTGCTCCCTGTGTTCTCTCTCTCTCTCCGCTCCTGAGCCCAGCCAACAATCCACACCTGCTCCACATCAGCCACCTCGCCAGCCTGCCACACCTGCCACTAGTCAACCTCATCTCTGCCAGTATTTCTACCCAGTTCTTCAGTCAGACTCTGCTTGACTGCTGCTCCACACCAGTGCCTCAGCTACAAGCTCTTGTTCCTTGTGTATCCTTCGTTCCTGCGTGTCCCAGTCTTGTTAACCCTGTCTTTGTACGTTCTTTCCCAGGTACTTCCCTCATCCCTCGCTCCAGTCGGCTGGGCTCGCTCCCTGGTTCTTCCCTCCTCGGACCCCTCCCACGGCTTCCTCCCCGCTCTCTTGTACTTCCTCGGTCCCAGTGTTCCCCGGCTCCCTGGTTCCTCGCCTCCTTGCCTCCCTGGCCCCAGTGTTCCCCGCTCCCCTAGTTCCTCCTCTCCAGTGTTTCCTCGTGCCCGTGTTCCCCTGCATCTCCCTCACCCTCCACTCCAGTCCCTCAACCCCGTTTTCCCCAATAAACCTCTTTCCCCTGAGCGCTGCATTTGGGTCCTCTGTCCCCACACCTCACCATAACTTAACAGAACGATCAAGCCAATCATGGACCCAGCACGTTCGCCCTCACCCGACTCCTCTGAGCTCAGATCCTGGATCCTGGACTTCATCCATTTGAAGGAGCTGTGGAAGGGAGCAGTCAATGACAGGCTGAAGGAAGCTTTTCGCTCCAGGGCTCAACATCTGCTGTGGGCTGAGCCCCGCTTGAGGGATTTTGTCCCACCCTGGGATGCCAGCTTCCTCCATGCCTTAACCCCTCCACTGACAAAGGAGTCCACCTGCTTGTCTCTGTCTCCGCTGCCAGTGCCAGCCTCTGGACCCTCGCCTCGAAGCTTGCCCTCTGCATTCCCCAGCCCGATCCCCTGGCCTGCTAGCCTCAGCCTGGATCCCCGCCTGCTAGCGTCCAGCCTGATCCCTGTCCCTGCCTGTTAGCGCCAGCCTGATTCCCCGGCCTGTTAGCCCAACCTGATCCCCGGCCTGCTAGCCCCAGCCTGTCCCTGTTCCCCGGCCTGTTAGCCCAGCCTGTTTCCCCGCCTGTTAGCCCAGCCTGTTCCCCGCCTGTCAGCCCAGCCTGTTTCCCAGCCTGTTAGCGCCCAGCCTGTTTCCCGGCCTGCTAGCCCAGCCTGTTCCCCGCCTGGCACCAGCCTGTTTCCCGGCCTGTTAGCGCCCAGCCTGGCTCCCCGGCCTGCCAGCCAGCCTGATCCCGAGCTTGCTAGCGCCTAGCCTCAAGCCAGTCCCAAGGCCTGCTAGCGCCACTCAGCTCCCAGCCTGTCCCTGATCCCCAGCCGGCTGGCCCTCGCTTCTGGTCCAGATCCCGACCTGCTAGCGACACGAGTCTCCAGCCTGTTTCTCCCAATCCCGAGCTCCCAGAGGGTTCGCTAGCCCCCATGCCTTGTTGGCGGACCGACTGGCTTCAGCCCCTGCCGGTGGTCTGGCCGACCCTGCTCCTCGATGTTCTCCTGGCGGACCGACGACATCGAGCCCCGCTGGTGGTCCGGCCGACCTCTGCTCCTCGTGGTTCTTCGGGCGGGATCGATCGACACCAGCCCCTGCCGGTGGTCCGCCGACTCCTGCTCCTCGAAGCTCAGTAGGGCGGATCGATCGACACCAGCCCTCGCCGGTGGTCCGCCGACCCCTGCTCTCGAGCTTCCTGGCGGACCGATCGGACACCAGCTCCGCGCTGGTGGTCCGGCCGACTCCTGCTCCCCGTGGTTCAGCTGGCGGATCGATCGACACCAGCCCTCGCCGGTGGTCCGGTCCGCCACACCTGCTCGCTCGCGTTCTCCCGGGCGGACCGATCGACGCCAGCCCCGCCGTGGTCCGCCGACCTCTGCTCCTCGAGCTTTCCTGGGCGGATCCGATCGGCCACCAGCCCCTGGCCCGGTGGTCCGGCCCGACCCCCTACTCCGCACACTCATGGCCCTCAGCCCAGCAGCCTCGTCGTCCCTGAATCCCCGCCGCTGTCGCCGCTGCCGCCCCGCCCAGCTCTCCCGCGCCGTCCCAGGAGGCTGTCCCTGCTCCTGTTCCCTCGGCCATCAGGAGAGCCCGCTCCCGGCCTCTGTTCCCCGGCCTCTGGAGAAGCAGGGCCGCCCCGCCTCGTCTCCCCGCCTCTTGCAGGGAGAGGCCGTCCCCGCCTTGTTCCCGGCCTCTGAGGAGGCCGCCCCGCTCTGCTCCCCGCCTCTGAGAAGAGGCCGTCCCCGCCTTGTTCCCCGTGCCTCTGGAGAAGAGGCCGCCCCGCCTTGTTCCCCGACCTCTGGAGAAGAGGCCGTCCCACCCTGCTCCCCAGCCCAGCTCCCACTCCCAGACCTCGGCTTGTTCCCCAGCCTCTGGAGAGGTCTCCCCTGGCCCGCCCTCGGGCTTCGCCTCGCCAGCTCCCAGCTCCCAGGGATCCCCTGGTCCCGGCCCCTCGGGCGTCGCCGCCCTGAGCTCCCTGGATCCCCTGGTCTTGCCCCTCGGGTCCTGCCTCGCCCGAGCACCCAGGATCCCCTCGGGCCGGCCGCCCGAGCTCCCTGCAGTCCGCGCTCCGGCCGCCGCCCGAAGCACCCTGATCCCCTCGGCCGCCGCCCGATCTCCCCTGGATCCCCTGAGTCTCGGCCCTCCGGGCCAGCCGCCTCGAGCTCCCTGGATCCCCTGGTTCGCCCCTCGGCCAGCCGCCCGAGCTCCCCTGGAGCCCCCTGGTCTGCGCCCGAGCTCCCTGGATTTTCCCGTCCGCCCTCGGGTCGCCGCCTGAACGCCTGGATTCCTCGGTCCGCCCTCGGGCCGCACCTACCCGAACAGTTCCTGAACCCTTGGGCCACCGCCTCTGAACCCCTGATTCCCCTGCTCTGTCCATGAGCTCCCCGCTCTGCCCTCGGACCGTTTGCCTGAACTCCCTGGCCTCCCTGGTCCACCCTCGGCCCACCAGCCTGAACCCCCTGGTTCTCTTGCTCTGCCCATGAGCTGCCCAGCTCTGTCCTCAGGTCAGCCTCGCTTGCCCTTCCTGGCTCCCCTGGTCCACCAAGACCCTTCTGGTCCCTGTACTCTGCCCTCGGGACGTCCGCCCGGACCCTCTGGTTCCTGTGCTCCGCCCTCGGGACGTCCGCCCGAACTCCTCTGGTTCCTGTGCTCCGCCTCTGGGACGCTCGCCCGAACCCTCTGGTCCTGTGTCGCCCTGCGTCGCCCGACCCTGTTCCTGTGGGCGTCCGCCCTCGAACCCTCTCTGGTCCCTGTGCTGCCCGACCTCTGGGATGCGCTCCGCTCTGAGCCCGTCTGGTCCCTCTGGTCCTGTGCTCGCCTCGGGGCGTCCGCCCGAACCCTCTGGTCCCTGTGCTCCGCCCTCGGGACGCCCGCCCGACCCTCTGGTCCCTGTGCTCCGCCTCTCGGGACGCCCGCCCGACCCTCTGGTCCCTGTGCTCCGCTCTCGGGACGTCCGCCCGAATCCTCTGGTCCCTTTGCTCGCTCTCGGGACGTCCGCCCGAATCCTCTGGTCCCTTGTGCTCCGCCTCGGGATCGCCCCGCCCGAACCCTCTGGTCCCTGTGCTCTGCCCTCTGAACGCCTGTCTGCACTCCCTGGTTCCTCGCTTGCCCTCGACCCCTGCCTGCACTCTCTGATTCCCTCGCCTTGCCCTCGCCTGGACTCCCGTTCCAGCTCTGCCCTCCGAACTCCCGCTGTCTCCCTGGCCTTAGCTCTGCCCTCCGGCACCCTGTCTGGCCCTGTTCCTCGGTTCCGCCCTGCCCGTTTGCCTGATCTCTTTCCCTGCCCCCCCTCCCTCCATCTGAGTCCCTTGTGTCTTGTCTCAGGGACCCTGGACCCCCCACTGGCCGGACCCCAGTGCCATTTCCACCCCTTTAGTTCGTCTGCCAAGCCCCACCTAGTCGGTTGTTAGAGCCTGGGAGGCGTCCGCTGAGGGGCCCTGTTATGGTGGCAGCCCGGCTGACGGGTGAGTGTCCTGGGTTTTTCTCCCTTTTTTCAGTTATTCTGTTTTTTCTGTGGTTTTCTTTGTCTGCTTTCCTTGTGTCTGCTCCCTGTGTTCTCTCTCTCTCTGGGCATGTTATGAATACTAAATCGGCCCCAGGACTACTCGTTGTTAGAACTTATTAAAATTATTATTATTTTACTAACATACACAGATTTAGCAATACAAATTGCAGCATCTTCTGTTATAGTTAAAGAATAAGAAGCTGATGCTGCTCCACTTCAATCTGATCTCAGGCTCTGTGTGTGTGACAGGAGTCTTTTTAATATACTGTGTACATTTTGCTGCCATTGTTGCTGAGCTTAAAATGTCTGCATTCTTCATTTTAAAATAACAATTGTAAAAGACTGTTTTACATCAACGAGCCGAATAGCAGGATCACCACAACTTTTTTCCCCATGGAAAAGTAGTGTAGCCTTTACCAAACAATAGGAAGAATGACAATAAAAGAAAAGAGACAAAAATAATACAAACATATTCTAAAGACCCTCGCATTGAACTTTATGACGCTTAGATTTCGTGAGGAGACCCTGCAGACTATGTAAACAAGAGTTAAAACAAGCAAATTGGAATAGGCCTAGCGCTTACGTTAGCTTGTTTATCTAAAAAAAGCCATTATAGCCTGACCACCTACGCGAGAATTGTTCATTAAAATAACTTTAGATGATAATCATATAGGCAAAACTATACTCACTGCAGCTTGCTGCTGGCTCGCTGTCGGTGAAGAAAACAGGAAAAAGACCGCCGTCAGGTGTCCGTCTGAGAAGGGTCTAGCCCGCAAACAAACCAGATAAACGTGACAGAAGTTGACGGAAGTTGAACCTCCATATATGGTTCGTCCCACAAGCCACCGCGCACAAAACGTGATGTTTATCTCAACCGCTCGGCCCACGCACAGCTCAAAAGAGCCGTTACAAAATAGGTGTCAACAGTACTTTGTGTTAATTCAATTCAATTCAATTTTATTTATATAGCGCCAAATCACAACAACAGTTATCTCACAGCGCTTTTCATAAAGAGCAGGTCTAGACCATACTCTGAAGTTATTTACAGAAGCCCAACAATTCCCACCAAGAGCAGCACTAGGCGACACAGGCAAGGAAAAACTTCCTTTTAAGAGGCAGAAACCTCGAGCAGAACCATGGCTCAGGGTGGGCGGCCATCTGCCTCGACCGGTTGGGGTGAGGGGGAGAGAGAGAGAGAGCAAGAGAGAGAGAGCAGAGGGAGGCAACCTACACAGTATACACATAGAGGTACAGACAATAAAGGTGATGGTGCTATAGACTGAATGAAAAATGGTACAGATATTTATAGTAATGTTAATGATAATAATAATAACAGTAAATAATAGCAATAGGACTAGTAATAGCAATTGCAGGAGACTCCCAACCACAGATCCAGACTCCACAGCTCCAGAGCCAGCAACACCCGCAGGAAGCGACAGGAGGAGGAAGCACACAGCCACGGGAGAGGGAGAAAAAATCGAGTTAGTAACATGCATTAATGGGATGAGGTTGCACTCAGAGAGAAGGAGAGAAGAGGAGAGAGGAGCTCAGTGCATCATGGGAAATCCCCCGGCAGTCTAGCCTATAGCAGCATAATTAAGGGATGGTTCAGGACTCATCCGAGCCAGCCCTAACTATAAGCTTTATCAAAAAGGAAAGTCTTAAGCCTACTCTTAAATGTAGAGACGGTGTCTGCCTCCTGAACCCAAACTGGAACCTGGTTCCACAGGAGAGGAGCCTGATAGCTGAACGCTCTGGCTCCCATTCTACTTTGGAGACTCTAGGAACCACAAGTAATCCTGCATTCTGGGAGCGCAGTGCTCTGGTGGGGTAGTAAGGTACTATGAGCTCTTTAAGATAAGATGGTGCCTGACCATTAAGAGCTTTGTATGTGAGAAGAAGGATTTTAAATTCTATTCTGGATTTTACAGGAAGCCAATGCAGAGAAGCTAAGACAGGAGAGATATGATCTCTTTACTGGTTCCTGTCAGAACACGTGCTGCAGCATTCTGGATCAGCTGAAGAGTCTTAATGGACTTTTTCGAAGAGCCTGATAATAAGGAATTGCAGTAATCCAGTCTAGAAGTAACAAATGCATGGACTAGTTTTTCTGCATCATTTTTAGACAGGATGTTCCTGATTTTGCAATATTACTGTAGGTGAAAAAAGGCGGTCCTTGAAATTTGCTTAATGTGAGAGTTGAACCATCATGTCCTGGTCAAAGATAACTCCAAGATTTCTCACAGTGGTGCTGGAGGCCAGGGCGATGCCATCCAGGGAAACTATATCTTTAGATAATGCGTCACGGAGGTGCTTAGGGCCTAGAACAATAACTTCAGTTTTATCTGAGTTTAACATTAGAAAATTGCAGGTCATCCAGGTTTTAACATCCTGAAGACACATTTGAAGCTTAGCTAACTGATGAGTTTCATCTGGCTTGATCGATAGATATAACTGAGTATCATCTGCATAACAATGAAAGTTTATGGAGTGTTTCCTGATAATATTGCCTAAAGGAAGCATATATAAAGTGAAGAGGATTGGTCCGAGCACAGATCCTTGTGGAACTCCATGACTAACTTTGGTATGCATGGAGGACTCATCGTTAACATGTACAAACTGAAATCGATCTGATAAATAGGACTTAAACCAGCTTAGAGCGGTTCCTTTAATGCCAATGAAATGTTCCATTCTCTGTAATAGGATCTGATGGTCAATGGTATCAAATGCAGCACTAAGATCTAGTAAAACCAATACAGAGACAAGTCCTTTGTCTGATGCAGTTAGGAGGTCATTAGTAATTTTCACCAGTGCTGTCTCTGTGCTATGATGAGCTTGAAATCCTGACTGAAAATCCTCAAATAAACTATTGCTATGTAGAAAGTCACACAGCTGTTTGGCGACTGCTTTCTCCAGGACCTTAGAGATAAATGGAAGGTTAGATATAGGTCTATAGTTGGCTAAAACGTCTGGATCCAGGTTGGGCATTTTCAGAAGAGGTTTAATTACAGCTACTTTAAAGTACTATGGCACGTAGCCTGTTGATAAAGACAAATTGATCATATCCAGCAGAGAAGTGCCAACCAAGGGCAAAACTTCTTTAAGCAGCCTAGTCGGGATGGGGTCTAAGAGGCAGGTAGATGGTTTAGATGAAGAAATTATTGAAGTTAGTTGATAAAGATTGAGGGAAGCAAAGCAGTCTAAACATATAATTGGTTTTACAGCTGTTTCTAAAGTTCCTGAGTATAGAGTTAAGTCGGTGCCAGTTGAGGGCAGGTCTTGGTGGATTTTGTTTCTAATAGCTAGAATTTTATCATTAAAGAAGCTCATGAAGTCGTAACTACTGAGAGCTATGGGAATACTTTGCTCAATAGAGCTGTGACTCTGTCAGCCTGGCTACAGTGCTGAAAAGAAACCTGGGGTTGTTCCTGTTTTCCTCTATTAATGACGAGTAGTACGCTGCTTTGGCATTACGGAGGGCCTTCCTATGAGTTTTAAGACTATCTTGCCAAATTAAACGAGAATTTTCCAGTTTGGTGGAACGCCAATTCCTCTCGAGTTTCTGTGATATTTGCTTTAATTTGCGAAGTTTCAGTATTATACCATGGAGCTAACCGCCTTTGTTTTAGTATTTTCTTTTGTAGAGGGGCTACAGAGTCAAGTGTTGTTCGCAGCGAGCCTGCAGCACTATCAACAAGATGATCGAACTTGGGAGGGACTGAAATTCGCGTAAGAGTCCCTCTGTTAATTTGATACCTGATAGTGAATTTAGAGCCGATGGGATCGCGATCCTTAAATTTAGCTATAGCACTATCAGACAGACATCTTGTATAGAAATTTTGCCCAATGGAGGGTAGTTCAGCAGTACAAGCTCAAAAGTTATCAAACAATGATCAGATAAAGAGGGATTCTGTGGGAACACTATTAAATGTTCAATTTCAATACCATATACCAGAACAAGGTCGAGGGTGTGATTAAAACAGTGAGTCAGTTCATGAACACTCTGAGAGAAGCCAATTGAATCTAATAGAGAGATAAACGCAGTACTAAAGCTGTCATTCTCTACATCCACATGAATATTAAAATCCCCTACAATAATAACTTTGTCCGTTTTAAGGACTAAAGTTGACAAAAACTCTGCAAATTCAGATAAGAATTCAGAGTACGGCCCAGGTGCTCGGGTACACTATAACAAATAGAATTGGTTGCAGTGATTTCCAGCTTGGGTGTGAAAGACTCAGAACAAGGCTTTCAAATGAGTTATAATTTAGTTTAGGTTTAGAGCTGATTACTAGGCTAGAGTCAAAGATAGCTGCAACTCCACCTCCTCGGCCTGTGCTTCGAGGAATGTGAGTATTAATATGACTGGGAGGGTGGATTCATTTAGGCTCACATATTCTCCATCACCCAGCCAGGTTTCAGTAAGACAGAATAAATCAATTTCATAATCTGATATTAGTTCATTTACTAGTACACCTTTAGAAGAGAGAGATCTGATGTTTAAGAGTCCACATTTTACTCTCCTATTCGTTTGCACTATTGCTCCTGTGGTTTTAATTTTTATGAGGTTTTTATGCACAGCTCCTCTTCTGTTTACCTTTGATTTAAATAATTTCAATGGTCGGGGGACAGACACCGTCACTATAGGGTTTTCACTAAGTAACTCCTGGTAAGTAACTCCTGGAACGGAGGAGCAGAGAAGTGTGTTAAACTGCAACTCTGCGTAGGGTTTTGGGTGGGTAACTGCTGAATTAGAAGGGCAGAGAAGTGTGTTAGAATGCGACTCTGCCTCCTGGTCTCAACTCTGGGTTGTCATGGATTTGGTCCGCTAATAAAGTTGGCCAGATTTCTAGAAATGAGAGCTGCTCCTTCCCAAGAGGGATGGATGCCGTCTCCGAATCAGACCAGGTCTTCCCCAGAAAGTCTCGCCAATGATCTACAAAGCCCACATCGTTGGCTGGACACCACCTCGATAACCAGCGGCGAATGACAACATGCGGCTATACATGTCATCACTGGTCAGATTTGGCAGGGGTCCAGAGAAAACTACGGTGTCCGACATTGTTTTTTAGCGTATGAACACACCGACTCAACATTACTCTTAGTGACCTCCGACATGCGTAACCGGAGTCATTACCGCCGACGTGAATAACAATCTTACTGTATTTACGTTTATCCTTAGCCAGCCAGCAGTTTCAAATAGGACTCGATGTCGCCCGCTCTGGCCCCAGGGATGCATTTGACTATGGTCGCTGGTTTCGCTAACTTCACGTTTCGCAAAATGGAGCTGCCAATTATCAGAGTTGGTTTCTCAGTGGGTGTGTCGCTGAGTGGGGAAAATCTATTAGAAACGGGAAGCGAATGATGGTGTCCTGAGGGCTTTGAATGCTTACGACTATTCCTCCTTCGGACAGTCACCCAGCCACCCTTTCCTGGCTGCTCAGGAAATGCCGGGAACGGCTACCAGAGGCTAACTCAGGTCGGTCCGCACCGACTACCGGGACTGGCTAGCTACAGTAGGCTGATCTACCAAGGTGCGGAGCCGGACTTCTAACTCACTGAGCCTCGCCTCCATGTCTAAAAATAAACTACACTTGTTACACGTACCATTACCGCTAAAGGAGGCAGAGGAGTAACTGAACATCTGACACACCGAGCAGGAGAAAGCAGGAGAGAGAGAGGAAGAAGGAGAAGCCATCGTTAGCTGCTAAGCTAAAGTCGCTAACGGCTAAGCTAAAGTACAGTAGCGTTGGCTACCAAAACTTTTGAAACAACTATGAGATCGAACAGCAGTCACTAAAGATGGAAAGAACTGTGAGTGCTTAGGTAAACTTACTGTAAGAATAAGTGTTTAGCGGACAATTGGCCGCTGTAATGATAATCTAACAATTTTATCTGGTATTTAGCGAGAGCAGCAAACAGGCTACCAACACACAACACCGGAAACGGAAATGAGTCAACACGCTTACCGCAGTACGTCAGCACGTTCCTGTTAACAGTTAATATTTAATATTTACTATACTATAATTATATATTATTAAAATAGTATATTTATATTATAATTCCTGCAAATATTTATTTAATTATTTTAATAGTCTAATGATAATTATAAAGAAATGTCTCAATTCATACCACTGTATATTTTATTTCTTCCAAAGTGATTTTACGTTTCACAAACCAAGAATATTCTGTAAAGTTACTTCACGAGCCATATGTATCTCGATTTAGGTAAAATCTTTACAACATTACTGAGACTGTATTGATTGATTACCAGCGGTACGAACATTGACAGCATCGTTCAGCTGTTGCTGGACACGTCCGCTGTGTCGGCTGCAGTGGTCTGTGTGACCGGGCCTGGGGGGAGCTAACCGAAGCTATCTAACTATTCCTGACAGCCCCCCGACTGCACATTCCTCTTACCCTAACCATCACAGGGTGTGTGCCTAAAGTTATTGATTATCTGCATGTCGACTGGCCGACGTGCTAGCAGATAGGGTTAACTGTTTTGCTGTGCAGCCTCCAGTAATATTAACTGCAGCCCGTCGGCACTATGGTCGGCACTTGCGGAGCACAACTCCGAAAACGTTTTAGCACATTTTCGATTCTCTGCCAGTTTTCGTGAAACTGCCGATATTCGAAGTCTACACAGTTGATTTCTCGCCTAAAAGTTCTCAGAAGTGTATTTAAAGTTCTTTGTTGGCTTCAAAAGAATAAAATGGTTTGCATTAGGATATATCCTGTACGTGAGCCGAGATGACGTCATCACGTTTTGTGCGCGGTGTCTTCTGGGACAAACCATATTTGGAAGGTCAACCTCCGTCACGTCTGTCTGCGGTCTGCAGCTGGATACTTGGTCCGTCTGGCTACACGGATGTAACGATGTCCCTTCTGCTCACCTCCCGCCAGGACGGTTGTGATTGGTGTAACGTAAAACAAACAAGCCAGAGCGTCCCCGGCATCCGTTTCATGGCTCAAGCTATTTGAGTAGAGCAAAACTACATCATGTTGCTGAAAAACTAAATCAGGGAGGTAACCTAACTTTACTAAATATTATTATTATTATTATTATTATTATTATTATTATTATAAAACAGTTGATGAATAAGGAACAAAAAATTGACAGGGAAAATGTTTACATTTCTCAAAGTAGGCCTATTTTTGGGAAACATTATTAAAGTTAAAGTAAAAATCTTTTTTCTTTTGTTGTCTTGAAATTTTTTTTTAAATGATTTTAGTTCCAAAAATAGATTTTGTTGCTATTTTTTGAATCTGGCGTGAACTAACTGCAGCAACCAGATCTCACCTCACCCACCTGGGTGACTACGGCAGCCATTAATGAAAACTTTCATCTTCACAAGAAACAATCTTGACTGAGTTTGAGCACTAAGCATCATCAATGTAAAACACATTTCCTCTCATCTTGCTGAGTCTTGCGCTGACAGCTCGGAACAAGGAACCATATGGGAAGGTTCTGCTTATGTACCAAATGTCCTCTTTGTAACGTTGCTATGTGACCATAGAATAACCATTATGGAACGCTCCCTCTAACTTCATTTAAGGAACGTTAATATATGACCAAATTAGACCCATATGAGAATGTTCTCATTAAGTTAGTCACAAAACGTTCTCATATGGTCAACAGAGAACCATATGGGAACGTCCTTATTATGTCCACTTTGTAATGTTGCTATGTGACCATGAAATAACCAATATGGAATGTTCCCCTGAAGTCACATAAAGAATGTCATTGTATGACCAACTTAGACCCATATGAGAATGCTCTGATTACATCCTCTTTGTAACGTTGTTGTGTGAACATAAGATTACCATTATGGAACATCCCCATAAAGTAATTTAAGGAACGTTGAACTGCAGCACTTTAGTTACCAAAAGAGGACGTTTCAGGAACGTCCCTAATGTTCTGTAAAGGTTCGGAATGTTCGTCACCTTTAGAGAACTTTTAGGAAACGTTACCCATGGTTGCAGGAACGTCACCTTCTACCTGGGAATTGTGTAAAAGCATAGCTTGGATTGAACACCTCCACATAAGTAAAGGCTTCGGTCAGAAAAAAAGGGCGGGTTCTTACATAAGTTGAAAAGTTATGATCAGTTGCTTGATGATCTGTTGGGTTATGCACTGTAAATAATGTCATGAATTTTCAAGTGATGATGGTGACAGATAATATCAGTACTGCTCGAAAAAAGCTGAACTAAACCCTAAATCAATTGGTCTGTATAAAGACCAAAGCATCGGATCATTTGAGAGCACATTTACAAGCTTTTATCATCACACTGGATCTTATTAAACTCAGAAGGCGGAAATGCAAACCTCCATATTGTGTTGCACTGACATACAGTGTTGGATCCATAATAAGTTTATTCTGATTAAGTCACTAATTTATAGCAAAACAAGATGATTTGAATTTATTTTTTCTTCCTGTTGAAATTTTGAGATCAAGAAATATAGACTATGGATTATGATTTAGGAAACTTTTGAAATAACTATTAACTAATGTCAGTAAAAATTTAGTAAGGAGTCAAAACTTTGACTCCTTACTATGTCATTTCACATGTATAATGAGGCGCTGGGTGAGACCTTGGAAAGTTCCTTTGTTTGAGATTAGTGACCGTATTGTAAGATTATCTGAAGAGTTTAAGTTTATAGGTTCTGTTGAAAGTCAACCAAAAATTTTGTTTTGAGTAATATATCTTGTATTTGAACGAAACAGAAGGATCTCCGAGAGCTTTTAAACACAAGAGTCACTATCCTCCTCCAAAAAAGGCGTCTGAGGAACAACAAAATAATTGAAAGAGACACCAGGATATACAGGATTAAAGACCTGTACTATTATATCCTCAGACACATGACAACTCAAATGATCTAGGTTCACTATTTATAGGTACAGACAAGAATCTTAGTTATGTTGCATACTTATGCTGTAATGACCACCAGAGATGAGCAAGCAGGCAATAGAACCGACCTCCACAGCCTTCCAGTGAACATGGACCAGGACTGATACACAAGTCTCCGATAACTCCATAACTCTATTCCACAGAATACTGCTTCGATAGAAGAAGCCAGATTCACTCCCAATGTAACTGTTGAATTTTGCAGCTGCATTATAAAAAAGAGGATCATACTATTATGGGCATAGGGGGGTGCTCAGTATTTGATTTTATGTAGAACTACTGGTTTTCTCCCAATAAGTAAATATACAGCATATTATGATATAAATATCAACATGTAATTCTTAAAATAAAAATGTGAAAGTAAAGACTTTTAATAAATCTTTTTAAAGTGTGTGAATAAATCCAAAATTGTAATGCTAACCCTAAAGGTAAGGAGCCTCAGTGTGTGTGTGTGTGTGTGTGTGTGTGTGTGTGGTAGTAGAGGGATAGAGACAGAGCATCAGCTGTGCCAGTGTTGTACCATGTTGTGCATGACCTTTGTGGGACGTTTTAATCATTTATCACCATTGATGAACCACACAATGAATAATCTGTTGTTTAAACAGTACTTAGAATAGACCAGCGAGGAATGCAATTCTTGGCGGGTATAAAAAACTAAAAGGAAGAATAAAAAGGAATAAAAAATGGAAGAACGAGTATGAGGAAGTGCTTTCAACAGCTGTAAGTATTACTATTGTTGTGTCACAGTCTAAGAAAGACCATTGTCGTCCGTTGTAAACTTTATGTGAACAGCAACGAGCTTTTAACTGCGAACGATTCTACATCTCATTTATTGAAGCATCTGCTGAGTAGCACAGCTACGTGAAACTGGCCCCTGCCATTGATGCTTGGGCTTGTCGGGAGAGAGTGGCATTTATGGAGGTAAAACTATGCCAAAATGATATGAAAATGAAAATGGACAGACTAAAAGTAACAAATATTACAAATATTACAATATTAAGATATTACAACTTGTAAACACAAAACACAATCTACAAATAGATTAAAAATCTGCAAAGTCCTCGTGATGCACAAATGGAAAACCAGATCTACAAATAGATAAAAAATAAATAGATAAAAAATCGGGGTCGCATTTTTTCAAATACTCCGCAATTTCAGCGCATAAATTGCTGATTTCCGCGCAAAATATGCGGGGCTAGCATGATTTCATAATCCCTGCATTTTCATCGCAAAAAAAGTCACATATATCTTAGCAGAAAGTTGGAAAATGTTGCGTTTACTTCACACAAGAGCAGCCATCCCCTGTTTCCATGGGAACGTTTTGAAGTGAGCGTAATTACAGCCGACGTGAACATCATCGAAAAGGGGTTAGGGTTAGTAAGTTTGCCATGTTTATTAAGGTCTGAAATAAAACAAGATGAGACCTTAAATATTCCCAGCACTTTCTGTGATGTAGTATGCTTGCTTATCATAGGACGTAATAGGAAATGACTCTACATTAAGGTAGGAGCCTAGTGAGAACAGGGTGTTGGGGGAATTACTTTTTTTCTCTTTTTCATCAAACCGCAATTTTTGCAAGTTCCCGCAATTTTATCGCATAAAATTGCATGAATATCCCGCATATTCCATCGCATTTTTTAAGAAAAGCGTGCCGCGTAATCAAGGATTTTGCCTGCAACAATCTCAAAAAACTCCGCGATTTTTCTGGATCGACTGGCTTATCTGACAACCCAACTTGTGACAATCGGTCCATCCTTTCCCAGTGCCGCCCAGGCTCTGTCTGCAGAGGCTCTGTCTGCCTGTCAGTGCTGAGAAGCTGGTAACGGCAACTGGTGGTCAGCCCAGCCAACCCATCCGAGAAGTGTCAGTTCTTATTTTGAAAAGGGCTTAGTGAGGAGACGTGACATCCATTGAAGCCATACCCCTGATTGACTACACGTGTGGATCGTAGTCACACACTCTGCAGAAACATAGTGCCATAAAGATCTATAGATGTGTGCAGAGGGATCTGTGAATTCCCTGTGATTTAACACTTGCATGCTGAGCTTTGCACTGAATGTGATAGAATGTCTTTTTACAGTGGTTTGAAAATACAAGTTAGACTGTGTTTGTTTGCAAATTGTGACAAGGGCTCTTTTAATGTGAGAAACAGTCAAACAGTTGTGCCAAAATTTGAAACAAATGCAACACAATCTGCAAACAAAAAATGACCCTAAATTGCAGACAAATCACTTTGAATTCATTCAAATTCTGGTTGTACAAGTTACAAGTACAAGTTACTGATTTCTATTTGTGAATCATAAAGAGTTTGTTTGCAGATTTTAAATCTATTTATAGATCATGTTTTATATTTGTGGATCTTGAAGAGTCTGAGGATTTTTTATCTATTTGTAAATCTTGTTTTATATTTGTGGATCATGAGCACTTTGCAGATTTTTAATCTATTTTTCAATTCAATTCAATTTATTTATATAGCGCCAAATCACAACAACAGTTATCTCACAGCGCTTTTCATAAAGAGCAGGTCTAGACCATACTCTGAAGTTATTTACAGAAGCCCAACAATTCCCACCAAGAGCAGCACTAGGCGACACAGGCAAGGAAAAACTTCCTTTAAGAGGCAGAAACCTTGAGCAGAACCATGACTCAGGGTGGGCGGCCATCTGCCTCGACCGGTTGGGGGTGAGGGGAGAGAGAGAGAGAGAGAGAGAGAGAAGGACAGAGAGAGAGCAGGAAGTGATAGGAGGAGAGAGGAGAGGGACGAGAAAGCACACGACCACGGGAAAGGGAAGAAGTCGAGTTAGTAACATGCATTAATGGGATGAAATTGCACTCAGAGGGAGAGAGAGAAGAGGAGAGAGGAGCTCAGTGCATCATGCATCAAATCACTGAATTGACCATGCCTATATTTGGGTCAAGTGTCCATATGGGACAGGCCTTTAATTTCTCTTGCACAAAACTGAAATAGGCTACTATGAAACAGTTTATTTATTTCAAACAGAATATTACTTGTATAAAAAATATCCAATATCAAATGCATTATTTTGATTGTTTGGATTGGTGGAACCTTACAGACTAAAGGAATTTAATAATCATAATATGGACAGATTTGGACTTAATGAGTGCTTCAAAGGTAATGGGAGTCGGCACTTTTTTTTTCTTTCCATCTCTTGTGCCATGCCAGTTAAACTCGTAGATCTGTATGAATTAGACTTTGGGGCTTAAATGAACTGAAAGACTGAATTGTGAAGATGTGTATCATATCCATATCGACATATTGGTCTAAACATTAATATTTGTATTAAGATCTAAGCAGCTCAGAAGCAGTTAAAGTGGGTGATCTGGTTGGTTTTAAGAGGTTTTATACATCCAAAGAACTTCTGTAATAACCAGACCAAGCGTCTAATCGAGACCTGCGTTTTTCTGTCAAAATGTTTTCCCACACCAGGCCAGTAAACGAGGTAGCCGGCTATTTGGGACTCTGCTATTAATTGAAGTTTTACAGTAGTTACCTTTATCAGCCAGTAATAAGTAAAGTAATATTATTACCTTTTTAAGGAATAATAAGTAACTAGTAACTTATTACGATTTCTGAGTAACTTGCCCAACACTGGACACTAGAGTGACCCTTTTGACATACAAATGGTCATGTGATCCATGTGATTGAGTATTAAATTGAGTGATTAAGTTACAGTATTTTCAAAACATTGTATGTCTTTGCAATATTATGTACATAAATCTAGCTCTTATTTGTTTATCATGAACAACACATTTGTCACTAATATTTTGACATATTTCTCACCAAATAATTTATATATTTTTTTTTTTAAAGTTCTGCTTCCACACATACAGAATTTATCTATATTAGAGTTTATTCATCTTTATGAACTCTTGGATTATGTGGACCTCCATGCCTGAAACTGTGAGTTCAACCAGTGTTGGACCGAAGGAAAAGGAATAAGAGAAGTAAAGAGAAACGAGCTCCCTGGTGCCAGCAGCTCCACAGGATAGATTTTAATTTTCTGTAATGCTGTGAGCTTGTGCACCACCTCCCCGGTGTGTGTGTGTGTTGGGGAGGGGGTGGGGTTGCCATGTACCGAAGGACAAGGGCAATCTAATCACACTGAAGAATGTTCTCGGCCAGGCTGCTGGCTGTACCCTGTTCATTGTTGAGTATCAAGTGGTGTGTGTGTGCACGTGTTCCTGCATACCTTCTCATGCATGAGTTCAGCTAAGCTGAAGCAAAGTTAGTTGTACTTTTTCGATTTCGTTTAAACACTGCATATCAGTACTTGTTGCAGCTATATTCTGTACATGCCAAATACCCAATACAAAACTTCCCAGCTGTCAGGTGGTGGCGTCACTCCACCAACACCACATGACCAACTGGTCAACTGAGGCGAACTCTGAAGCCGTTTGTCAGTGCAGCACAGAGCACACTAAAGAATAGGTCATTGCGATATTAGAGTTTATTGTGAGTTGTCATTGTTTATGACAACTTTATTTATGATTATTTCTTCTTCTTTTTCCACTCTTAGTGGTATTTTTGTGAGTTTTGTCACAACCACCAGAGCCGGCCCTATGTCTTCGGGGGCTCTGATCAAAATTCAGTTGGAGGCCCCTCTGACTGTCGAGCGTTTTCACTATATATGACACAGAAACAGCATCTGTTGTTTTTAAATAAGACCTGACAAATCTTTCTTATATTCTTCTTGGCAATAAAGCTGATTCTGATTAAAAACAATAACTGGACTATACTCTATATAATTATATCTACTATGTTTGACGTCAGAAAGCAAACATATGATACCAACAGTGCTACTGAGCTTAATGGCAGTGTAAGACCCAGTAGATACTGATGAACTTAGTTCCGAATAAAAATACTGATAAACTGAATATGACTGACCAAAGCTTAAATGCTAAACCCAAACAGCAGTTTACTTAGTATCTTTTGGAAAAGTCAAAAATGTCTGTCAACCTGTGCTGGTTTTACTGCTCACCACACCAGCATGTAATTGGTCATTAAGGACTGATGGCCGGTCAGCTGGATCCACTGGGGTAGAAACTGGAGAGCCATGTGGTAGAAAGCATGATGGTCCTACTCTCTACTTCAGTAGGTAAGGTAGACCTATGTGGAAGATTAACACTTCCACATAGGTCTACCTATGGAGGCTGATGGACCTGCTATAAAATAATAAAACAAAATAATTTAATATACTGAATTGAAATGACTTGTGTTCTTAGCTTAGATCAGGAGGATCTTATAATGCAAGACAATCTGCAATAATTTGATGCTGCAGCACTGGCGGCTTTGAGGAGGCTCCATAATCATATCCAATCCATAATCAGTCCTTTAAAACAGGTTTAACTCCATAGATAATGATAGATACGGAAAAGCTGGGCTGATGCCTTAAATTGAAGACCCATGTCCTAATAACCATGTTAACTTAATCAACTGACTTTAATAATACGATTTAATCCTTTGCTATGGTATATGCAGTTTATAAAAGTTGTGATGCTAATCGCAGTTAGCATGTTAGCTAGTATAGCGTTAGCATTGTTAATACCAGTGCAGTTGACTGAGGCTAATGTAAGATCTTTAGTTCAGATGATGTAAAAACACAGGCAAAGGAAAACAGACCTTTACCTTCTTCACTCCTCTCTTCTTCGAGGCTCTTCTGTTGCCTTTTTAGATGTCTAGACAAATATGATTTTCTCTTGTCAGACATCAAGCCGGACAGACCCAACATAACCAGTGATGTCACAGGGTCAGGGATCACAGGTCACAGCTGATTTTCCATAGTATATAACTAAATTTAATAAACACTTATTATGGTGCGTAATATAAAGAGCTGTCTTGAATTTTTTCCATCACTAGCAAGAAATGACTGTAGTGGGCCCTCTGCTGGCCAAGGGGCCCTAAAAGTTGTTCAGGTCCTTGGCTGGTGTTGTGCCGATATTCTGTCTGCCTTGTGCCAAGTTTTGCCTGCCTGCCGAGAATCGCATGCACCTTGCAGGTGCTAACGGTCATCTATGCTGAGAAAAGAGATGGATGCAAATCTCAGCAGGTAGCCCACAAAATTTGATCAGCCGAATTATGCATCCACTTCTTTAGGTCCTTGTCAGACACTTTGCTGTGCTCATTGATCAAACAGCTTTATCACCACATATATTTACTGAATGTCAAGGAATGGTACATCTACTAAGAGTATTAAAATATTTAAGACTCTAAACGTTCATAAAATATATACTTTGAATCATTTATCACCATTGATGAAGCCCCCAAAGAATATTACAGAGTTTAAAAGCAATTATTTTGAGGTGCATGCAATTCTCGGCAGGCAGGCAAAACATGGCACAACACCGGCTCTGATGACCACCACAGAAGTCAGCAGAGTGCAGCATGACTTTGTTAGTCATCAGATTTTTCCCTTGTTGTGTGTGAGCAGGATAATGCAGGATGACAGGTCACCAACGAGGGCCAATAAATGGCTTGCATGTCAGTCCATGTGACTTCTTCTCTACAACATAAGTAATGAATGGCCAGATTAATAGGGCACCTAGGAGAGCTCCTTAAACTAGAGTTTGGCACAAGGCCCCTCTACAAGAGCTACAGGCTGAGTGAAGCAGGTGATACAAATCTGCAATTAAACAAATTACAACCAGTTGTTAACCTGTTACCTGTTTGCCTGGCAGTCTAGCCTTAAACCAGCTGTAAACCATCCCATAGATCCAAGACATTTTCTACTTTGGTTTGCCTCGTGGATAAAAACATTTTCACCATAATGAAGAAGGCATTCGTTCTAGCTTGATGTATCTAATTAATTGACAATGGTATAGGTAAACGTACAATTATACTTCTATACTATATTTTTTACAACTATACTATACTACTTTATTTCTTGACTGAAATGTAAAATCTTTTGTGTATAGCTTTGGTCTTGTAACAGCAACAAACAATATATTGTATCTCAACTATGGCAGGTATATACATTGCTCAAAAACATTAACACACAATCATAACAGTATAAAATATATTAATCTGACATTAGTGATATTAATCTGTTCAGTTAGGAAGCATAACGACTATCAATCAGTGTCATCTGTTCTATCCTTTCTGTTCTCTAGTTTTGCATTTTGCTAGTCTCCTTGTCACTATTGAAATCATGAGGTGCCTGTAGCCCATTCAGTTTGTACAAGTAGTCCAGCTCCTCTAGGATGGCACAGCCATACGTGCCATACAAAATGACCTCCAGTGGGATACTGGTGTGCATGTTTCTGACCAAACTGTCAGAAACAGACCCCATGAGGGAGGCTTGAGGGCCCAAAAGTCCTCTAGTGGGATCTGTGCTCACAGCTCAGCACCGTGCAGCTTCATTGGCATCCACCAGAGAACACCAGAATTAGCAGGTCTTCCATTGGCCCACATTCTCTTCACAGATACTAGCAGGTCCACACTGAGCACATGTGAAAGACGTGAAAGAATCTGGAGATGCTGTGGTGAACGTTATGCTGCCTGCAGCATCATCCAGCATGACCGGTTTGGCGGTGGTTCAGTGATGGTTTGGGGAGGCATATCCTTGGGGGGGTCACACAGAGCTCTACGTGCTAGCCTACGGTACTCTTGACTGCTGTCAGACCTTGTGCTGGTGCAGTGGGCCCTGGGTTCCTCCTGGTGCAGGACAATTCCCGGCCTCATGTGGTCAGAGTGTGTGGGTAGTTCCTGGATGACAAAGGCATTGATGCTATTGACTGGCCCTCATTTTCCCTAGACCTGATTCCAATTGAGAACTTATGGGATGTTATGTATCGCTGTCCAGGAGCTCACTGATGTCATCATCCTCATCCTCATCCTCATCGGGACATTCGGCGTCTCATCAAGAGCATGCCCATTTGATTTTCAGTGTGACTTTGAATCCAGTCCTCAATCGGTTGGTGATTTTGGTTTCTATTGACTGTTGTTATGTTACTTTGTTCTCAGAGCATTAATGCACAGTAAAGATTAAGACAGGATGTGTGATTTAAGTGTTCCCTTAATTATTTTGAGCACTGTAAGTTCAATGTAACTCATCACAAATAATTCAGCTGACAGATATTTTTACCTTTAGTCCCATTTGCTGTAAACCCATTTTATATAAACATATTTTCATGTTTTTTGAAACTACACAGAGTAGTATACATCTGACAAACAAATCAAAATCTGAAATAATAGGACAAATATTATTTCTTATTCTTTTATGGATTTATTTTCTTGTTTGTTGTTATTGGCCTTGTTCAACAATGATAGGGAACATGTGCAAAGCACACATGTGAATGCACAGCAAATATACATTCACCCATAAGCAATCTGGATGACCATGAAATATGGATTACATTACTTCATGGTGAAAGAGATGAAGAGAAAAGTGTGAGTTTAGGCTACAGCAAGAACACCAAAGGGATTTTGCTTAATTCTGTAGCAAGTCAGTTCATCTGCTCAGTGCTTGAAGAGGGCTGATATGCACGCATTTTCTTGAGTCTGACAGTTACAAAACAGTAACCTAATGTTGGCTTGGCGTCAAATTGGCACAAAGAGGGCAAGAAGAAAGTCAGACGATGATGATACCTCAGACCTAAATGCAGACCAGGAGGAGCAGCAAGTTAATGCAGACTTTGAGCAGCAAGCTAAGTTAGCACCGCTTTGAGCAGGGAACAGTTAGCATCAGCAAACACATCTGTGGCTTCCACCGCTACCGTCAGCAACTACAACATTAACAGTGTCAGCCGAGGAGAGGAGTGGCCCGACTGTTGGTCAAAGGATCAAATTCTGTACTTTTGATGTCAAAACAAATGGCTCATCCCAGAGGAAAAGAAAATCTGAAAAGAGATCTCCAAAATGTTTCATTTATTTCTCCTAGACAACTTTGAGATCCATATGACACCAAACTGAGACAAAAGTTTATTTCTCCTGTGTCTCAGGCTTTTCTCTGGAGCAATAAGATGCACTAAATCTCAATTTAGTCTCCTTTTAAGTTTCAGAAGAGATCTCAACAAGCTCTAATATAATGCTCAGAGTTTCTCAACTTCTGTGTCTCTTTGTGATCTCAGACAGAGAAATCAGAGAGTTCTCTCCATGAACTCAATATACTCTCATCCCAGCTTCAATTCATGCATCTCATGCTAAACTCAGATAGAGCAAAGGAAGAGATTTCCACAAGTGCTCATTGAATTCTCAGACTTGGATCACTGTCTTGGTTGTTTCATATCATATGATTAATCCACATGATTTTTTTAATATAATGTATTACTGTATGAATACATTAATTGTAAATATTTTATTTTAGGCTGCAAAGACCCTCTTCTTTTATATTATTTTCTATAAATGATTTGAAATATTTCACTGCATGAAATTCAGTAAAAAAAAATTATTAACCACACAGTTTTTGCTGTCTTTAAACTGTCTTTAAGTTTGTTAATGTTATTTTGATTTAAATAAAGATTCAGATTCAAATTTCTTTATTTCTTTATTACATCAGCTAATCTGCCATTTGCTATAGAGCCTTTGCTTTAAAGCCTGATGGTTGTGGATAGATCTTCTGTCTGTCCTGCAGTGAAGAGAGAGTAGCATTCCCGTCCGTTGTTTCTTTGGTACATCAAGATGTTCTAAAGTGGATGATCTGTGTTGTTCAGAACGGTGAATCTAGTCTGGTTGGAGGAAAAGGTCATATGATTGAATTAGTTATTCATGTGCGTGCGTGTGTGTTTGTGTGCATGAGAGGGAGAGTGAGCGAGAGACTCGGATATTGCTCCATCAGCCTGTTCTCATGCTTTTATGTCACATATACACGCTTTGGAAAAGCTGTGTCTATTGTACGCAAAACAGCGATTTTGCGTCTATAGTTGACGCATCCAGGTACATGTGTATGAGACGCATCCTGGCAGCGTACGTATGTGACGCCCCGGGTGACCGGATGCGCGAGTAGTGCTTCCAGTCGCTAACTAGCAAGTTAGCTAGTGATGTTTTTATTTAAGATGTTAGCGATGTTTTATTTACAGCTGTGCACATTCACCTAGTGAATTTTAGGATAAACATATGAGAAACATTTTAGACAAAATAGAGATAAAAATAAGGCTTAGATGAGAATCTCAAATGTGTCTCCTAAAAGCAAGCTCTGAGCAGTAAAATTTTCCTCTGTCTCTCCTATTGCTCCTAGTGAATTTTAGGATAAACATATGAGAAACATTTTAGACAAAATAGAGATTAAAATAAGGCTTAGATGAGAATCTCAAATTTGTCTCCTGAGCTATAGAAAAGCAAGCTTTAAGCAGTAAAATTTTCCTCTGGGATTGTCAAAGACAAAAAGCTTGGTTGCAAGGTATGTAAGAAAGTGACATTGCTTGCTGCTCAGAAAGAGAAGGGACAGAGGCTGTCAGCTGAGTAGAGTGGGTGTTTATTTTCTTTGGCCTTTGGTACTGACAATGCTAAACAACTTGCATTGCGCATGAAAATCAGGAACACAGAGATTCCAGATCGCACTTCAATGCAGCAGAAGTTGAAAAGATGGCATCACGAGATGAAATTTACAAGAAACTTCAAGACATGCAGCAGACTGAACTTGATACAAGTTACACAGTGTTCCAGACAGCCTACAAAATCATGGTAAGTATGTGCGTCCATTAACAGATCTGCCAGCTGATGTGAGTCTGCTAAATGGAGTGAACATGGGTCGAGACTGACATTCAAACAAGACGTGCTGACAACATCAACCATATTGCAACAGAGATGAAGAAAAAAATGACATCAAAAGCAAACAAAAATTGTTTGTGTTGATTGAATTCACCACAATCAGTGGCAAGTCTGTGTTGGTGGTCTGTTTGCGAGCAGTTATGAGGTAGGTAGGTAGGTTTATTGTCAGAGTATCACAAGTTATACAGTGAAATTGAGTTTTATAACTCCCCTCATAGCAGAAAAAGGCTGCTCGAAAAGTCCATTAAGACACTTCAGCTGATCCAGAATGCTGCAGAGATTATATCTCTCCTGTCTTAGCTTCTCTGCATTGGCTTCCTGTAAAATCCAGAATAGAATTTAAAATCCTTCTTCTCACATACAAAGCTCTTAATGGTCAGGCACCATCTTATCTTAAAGAGCTCATAGTACCTTACTACCCCACCAGAGCACTGCGCTCCCAGAATGCAGGGTTACTTGTGGTTCCTAGAGTCTCCAAAAGTAGAATGGGAGCCAGAGTGTTCAGCTATCAGGCTCCTCTCCTGTGGAACCAGGTTCCAGTTTGGGTTCGGGAGGCAGACACCGTCTCTACATTTAAGAGTAGGCTTAAGACTTTCCTCTTTGATAAAGCTTATAGTTAGGGCTGGCTCAGGTGAGTCCTGAACCATCCCTTAGTTATGCTGCTATAGGCTAGACTGCCGGGGGATTTCCCATGATGCACTGATCTCCTCTCTCCTCTTCTCTCTCTCCCTCTGAGTGCAACCTCATTCCATTAATGCATGTTACTAACTCGACTTCTTCCCTTTCCCGTGGTCGTGTTCTTTCTTGTCCCTCTCCTCTCTCCTCCTGTCACTTCCTGCGGGTGTTGCTGGCTCTGGAGCTGTGGAGTCTGGATCTGTGTTTGAGGGTCGCCTGCTGCCCCTGTGTTCCTGCTCGACACCCTCTGCTACAATTATTGTTACTAGTCCTATTGTTATTAAAATCATTAACATTCCAATTATTATTATTAACACTACTATAAATATCTGTACCATTATTCATTCAGTCTGTAACAACATTACCTTTATTGTCTGTATCTCTGTGTATATTGTGTAGGCTGCCTCCCCCCTCTCTCTCTCTCTGCCTCTTAAAAGGAAGTTTTTCCTTGCCTCTGTCGCCCAGTGCTTGCTCTTGGTGGATAATGTTGGGTTTCTGTAAATAACATCACAGAGTAGACCTGCCGAGTGCTTAGAGGCTGTGCAGAACAGCTGGCCGGGGTCTTTCAATGCGCCTTTGGGTGAGGCAGCTGTTCACACTAGATTCTAGTCCCTAATGCAGGGGTATTCAATTAGAATTCAAAGAGGACCAAATTTCCCGAAGCAAAGGTCCAGAACATTAACTTGTGTTATCATTCAGTGCCATAACGTAGCCTATAGTTGTATCAACATATATGTTTTTAGTCAACAACTGACAATATTTCAACAATATTCAGTTTTCACATCAAACTGGAGGGATAATAAATAATAAATACTCTAATTTTCTTTATAGAAAAAAATAAAATAAGAAGGTTAGCTTGAAGTGATAAAGTGTAGTCTTAACCAATTTTATAAAAAACACTCATCAAATGAACAGCTGTAATGCCTCCTCTTCTCTTTCATTCCCTCTTATAAACCACTTTCCTACTTTCTCTTGTTCAGTGAGGAACGTGAGCTCTAGCTTGTCCAGCTAACATTGGAGATCTATGAGATATTCTGGTTCTGAACTGCCCGAGGGAGGAATGTACATGTAAAAATCTCTACCTTCTAGTGAAATGTCTTTTCTCTTTCACCTCCTCTCTCCATGTGCAGTGTTTCCCATATGTTCATTTATTTGTGGCGGCCCACCACAATATCAATGCTGACCGCCACAGATTGATTTTCATTTTTTTTAATAAGCCTATTTCTCACTCACTCACCCGTACCTCTCTCGCTCTCTCTCCCTCATGGAACATCGCTGCACAAATCTGTCCAACACAACGCTGTCAGTCTCGGACACCCAGCTTTAAAAAAGTTATTAGCCAGCATGCAAGGAGCCTAAGGAGAGCTAAGTTAATGTTGGAATGCAGCTGGATTTTGGAGGCTACCACGCTGTATATAGCTGGTAGTCAGTATCCCTAGTTACATTGTCGTTCTGTGGGAAACACTGGTGTGCGTTTCCAAAACGTCTCCAGTGTATCTCACTCGCGGACGCGGACTCGACTCGAATGCATAGATTTGATTGGCTGGTCACATGAGAGGATGCGGTTGGTATGTGAGTTTCCTGGGCCGCTACACCAGTACAGTAAATGAAAAGAAAAAAGCTGCGGGGGTTAAAATAGAAACGCTCCGTCACAAGGTAGTAAGTCTCAATAATAAATCGGCTGTAGGTCGGCGGTCCGGAGAGGACAGCGGCTGGGTCCGGATCCGCCTATTAGTGACCTCTGCCCTAATGACTTCGATAGACCGGTTCTTTCAAACCTCACATCCTGTGTACCCGATATATTGGACCCACACCAATTTGCCCATAGTCACTACAGGTCAACAGAGGACACTATCTCCTCTCTGCCCTAACCCACATGGACAGTCAGAATTTGCACGTCAGGATGCTGTTTATTGACTTCAGTTCAGGATTTAACACTGTAATCCCCTAGGAATTCATCTCCAAGCTCAGCTTGGTATCAGCCCACCCCTCTGCAACAGGACTCTGGACTTTCTGACCAGATAACAATCTCTCCTCCTCCACCATCACTGTGAACACCAGGCTCACAAAAGTGCGTGCTGAGCCTTCTTCTGTAGTTCCTGTTCGCCCAATACTGCGTTCCTGTTTATGCCTACAAAATTATAATCAATTTTGCCAATGACAAGGGCTGCAACAAACGACTGTTTTGATAGGATAATCTATCAATTATTGAAACATGCTTGCTGTAGCAACAGAAAATCCTGTCACGGAGCAAACAGGTTTATACAGTAAGAGATAACTGTGTGATTGGTGTGCGTGCACACTGTGTGCAGCTGATCTGCTGTTAACAAGGCCTTGCATCATCATTTACCTAGTAACAAAGTCACTTACACGCCAGTACTGCAACACTATTATAAGGAGCCAATGAAGCTGTTGTAGGATTGGAGTGATGTGCTACCACGTCCTAGTGTGACTGAGAACCCTTGCAGCCGAGTTCTGGACATATTGTAGCAGGTCCAGGACCTTGATGGGTACCCCATACAGGACATCACTTCAGTAGTCCAAACGGGAGGTGATGAAGGAATGGATGACTGACTCTGGGAGTGAAGGTCGAAGTCTGGAGATGTTTTTGAGGTGGTAGAAGGCAGACTTGGTAATGAGTTTGATAAATGACTGGAAGGAAATGGTGGAGTCCAAAATGCCAACAAGTTTGCGGACAGCAACCGTCCACTTTGAGGAGTATATCAACTACCCTCTGGAGCAGCTGCTTGGGAGCCACCATCATTAACGCTGTTTTAAGCCGCTATCTCAAATTAATCAAGTGCCGCTTTGGAAGACAAAGATCTGATCTCTATTAAAAACCCATTAAAAATACCAGGTGTAAACTCAAAGGCAGGATCGGATCATTAATATCCCCGTAACATATCTGGATACAGATCGCATTTTAACATGCAGTTTCAAGAAATAGTGATGAGGTTGGTTTGTGACTTGTGAAGTATGAAATTGTCCAGTGTTGGGAAGTCAGAGCACATTTAGATGGACAGGATCATAGTGTTTAATAATTTGCAACTCTCAACCCTATTAACAAGTGATTGATTGGTTTTGCTCAGATTGAACTTTACATGGTTTAATAATGTTACTGTAAAAATAACCAACTGTATGTATAACCTACAGTGTACACATTGTTATACTCCACTTCTCCTCTGAACATTTTTAATATATTCACATATCAGGGTACCCACGGGGTCTTGAAAGTATTTTAAAAGTCTTAAATTTCTTATTGTAAAAATAAAGCCTTAAAAGGATAAAATTTCATTTACAAAGTATTCAGTTTTGTTTGCAGAGGTCTTAATTTTTTTCTTTTCCTTTCATAGGATTAAATAAATACTGCAACATCATAAATAAACTCTTTTTGTCAGTGTGACTTTACAATTTACTCCGTTTGGAGTGACTTGGATGTAATACGGCAGTACAAGTAACGTTAATGTTTGAGTCAGCGTTTCGCTTTACGCTGTGGACTGTGGAGTGTTTGCGGTGCATGAGCTCTGGCAAGAAAACAAACCGTCTCTGAAGTTTTACTAACAAGCTAACGTTAGTTGATCAACTGAATGAGTTCAATGGGCAAGTGTCTGAAGTTTAGAAGGCCAGAGACATGGACAAGTTGGGGCATAGAGGGCAGTGGTGCTGAGGTTTGCACCACTATCAGATCGGTGTGCGAGTCAGTCACACTGTGGCTAGCGGCAATGGAACAGCGGAGCTGGAAAACCCGCCTGCAGGTCACTGGTTAGTGAATGTTACAATAGCACTGGAGAGACAGCTGTGTATGAGATGAGGACCGTGTCTGTGTGTCGGCGTTGTGCCACTGTTGTAGATTAACATTAGGTGAAACGGCCAAAATGCTAACGCACATTAAACTTACATCACCCAGATGCACACTGGAGATGCTGGTTTCCATCACTTTTTAAAAAGCATTATATATATATGTCTTGCAACAAGAAATGTTTAAAAAATAAATGAAACTGCTTTGAGAAAAGTTTATTTGCACAATGAGAAAACATGCAATGCAGTGTAAACATAGAAGAAAAAAATGTGCATTGTCCAAAAAAGTAACTTAAGCTAAAAAATAAGCTGCTGATTATTAATTGTCACCTGAATTTTCTGTTTCACTTTATATAAATAAAGACAATTCTACCATAAATTGGTGTTGAAAATGCCTCCAGAATGCAGAAAATTAAGTGTTTAAATTTTCTATGGAAGGACCCGCAGACCCCCCCATTTATATCAGCTTTGAATATTTCATCAAAATAGTGTGAAAATAACTTCTTGTCTTGTTATCTTGAACCCAATATTGTGAATTGTGCTTGTGAGCTAAGTTTATAATCACACCCCTAATCTGAACCCCTATGTTACCACCACTTTTTAACACAAAGTGACGTCCTTGATTAATTTTTTGTTATCAGAGTACAAACACACCCCAAAAAGCTGTGGTGTATTACAGTTTTTTACAATTGCTAAGACACATTTCTTGAAACCTCCACCCATATTCTCAAAACTTTAAACACAAACCCCAGTCTTTAAACTACATTCACAAAACCCCTGACTCTTCTGGCAAAATCAAACACTTGCCTCAAAACCATGTGACCTGTGTTCAAAATCAAACAATGCATTCAAAACATTAACACAGTCAGTCAATAGGTAAAACATTACAAGCATTCTTTAGACACTACATTAAAAAATTGAGAACACATCGTACAGGGCATGTAGTTACACAAAATGTTTCATTTTCTTTCGTAGAGAAAACACATCTCCCAATTTAGTTTTTTTATAATCGCTAACATTTTTGTTTTCATTATTTCTCAGTACTGAGTTTACTTTTCAAAACTCTTCACACTGTTGTTTGTACCAACATGCAGCTTGCACAACAGTTTCAGTAATTTCACACCCAAAATGCACCAAAACTACCAAAACACTGCACAGTTGTGTCAATATCAAATTATTTTATAAAAACACCAGCTCTCCAGCAGCAACACTTTGTCACTTTGTCACCAATTACATTATATATATATATATATATATATATATATATATATATATATATATATATATATATATATATATATATATATAATAGGAAAACAGGAAAAGCTTCACTGTGCTTTATCCTTGCCATCAAGTAATTCAAAAAAAAAACTACAGTAAATTAAAATTGCAACAGAAACAAAAGTCAGCACTGTAAATGCTTGCTGAAAAAACTTGCATTTGTGAAGCAGCACTGCATCAGAGGATATCGCTGCACACATGGTAACATTGGCACCCCTTTGGCCTGGGACACCCACTTACTAGCTCTTTTACCAATCAAATTTCTTTCTGTTTTAGCCAAGTTCACGTAGATAAAAAAAAAACATTGGGTTTGTGATGGGTTTCCAGCTCCATGACTCTGAAAAAGAAATCCCCCCTGTGGGGGTTAGTCGTTGAGTCAGTCTCAATTTGGTCCACATAGACTTCTGTTGTGCTAACAGTCTGAAGAGTTTTGAAAACGTGAACTCATTATTGAAAAACTTGCTTGTTAGCAATTGTAAAAAATGGTAAAAAGTATAGTAATCACAACTAAGTACAGTGAATATAGTATACTGTAAGTACTGCAAGTAATACAGTATTGAATATCTGTATGTTCAAGTGAGCCCAAACAACAAAAGAAACTATAAAGGAAAAGCACATTACACCCAAAAATGTTGTGCAACTGCAAAATCAAAGTCAAAGTGTGACATTGCCACGACGCTGGCCGGGGACTTGACCACATATTGGTTTGATCACATCATTAGAAACAAGTGTGCAGAATTATGAGTTGCTGTGTGTAAAAGATGATAGTTGTGTTGTAGTTGTGTTTAACTTTTGCTGCATGTTTTTACCATTTTGCATCACAGTGCAAAATTTGTTTTAGTGAGTGAGAATGTGTTTAGAGTTTTGCAAAAAGAGTGGAGGAGATTTGCAAACAGTGTCTTAACTACCTGAACTTGTTTAAGGTTTTGCCTACAGAGTGACTGATTGGACAAATGGATTTAGGCCACTGAGCATTGGGTTCAGAGAATGGGGTTTAGTGTTTTAGCAATTGTGAAAAACTG